>WPIO01000031.1:3802500-3957500 GCA_009760855.2 Cristatella mucedo | reverse complement strand
CTCTCTCTCTCTCTCTCTCTCTCTCTCTCTCTCTCTCTCTCTCTCTCTCTCTCCAACAGAGGAGAAGCAGCCGATGGACAAGCACAAATCACCCTTGTCTGCCACTGTCTTCCCAATTCTCATATAAGGCAGATGCCTGTAGGTTGTCAGTGTCTCTTGTCTGACATGCCCTACACTGAGCTCTCGACCTGATTCTTTAGGGGCACAGCTAACCAAGCAGTCGGCTTCTCAACTTATTTGCATTCCACTCGCCTGTCTGGCTGACAAAGCTAATATTTACAGAGGCCATTCCCATACTAATGTCAAACCCAATGAGGACACGGCCCTCCTCTCAAATCTGACAGTGGATCGGTCTGATGCACACATAAGCCATACACGCAGCTGTGTTGAACATTAAACATCAAAGGCAAGGACTCAAGGAAAACCAAGGATCAAGATCAAATAGATATAAAGCAACCACAAAACCTACCAGTAGCCCAGACTGCAAGGTCAAATGAATTTTCGAGACATTCAGTGCTGTGGATGGCAGAAAACGCTAACTACTATAGCAGATCAACTTAACCAGTATGCAAGCACTGACACAGCCAGTAATGATGTCCATGTTCATGATCATGTTTATCTTCACGATGCCCAAAAGGCAAGTACCACTGGTATGGTTTACGATCTCAGAGAGAATCCCAGTGCAACGTATTCGACATAGAACAGTATTAAATCAATTAGCAGCCAAGGATGGCTTCAGACGCCTGGCACAGGCGATCAACTTTTGCGTTTACCAATTACTACAGCAGCAGTAGCACAAGCTCAACTGCAGCTCTACTGCATTAATAAGTGAAGCTCTGCTGCAGCTGTGCTGCAGCAGCAGTTGCTGCAGCTATACTGCATTAATAAGTGAAGCTCTGCTGCAGCTCTACTGCAGCAGCAGTAGCAGAAGCTTAATAAAGAAACACTTCCTTTGGCTGCGGCTCGGTGCTCTTGCTCCTGGGATCCCAACCAGCCGCATCCGTCCCGATACCGGCTCAAACAGGTCCCAACTTGACCTCCATTGCAATTAGGATAGCATTATGTGTAGCATACACAACTGTAAAGTGCCTAGAAAGAGATTTAAGTTATCTGAGGGGGCCATACAAATGTACTATTATTATTAGAACTCTAAAGTACACAGCAAAAATAAAAAGGTAAAATGTTGCAAACAATGGGTCGGATCTCTAACCGTGAACTAGACCGAAAACCATTAAGACATACACAGGATTAAGCCAAGGAGTAAAAACTAAAGGTCAGCTGATAAATCAGCCCTCAATAATGCAGCAGCAGAACAGCCTCATTACCTATCACCACCACTTGCAGTGGCAATAACGAGTTGCCTGACGAGTCTGAAGTGCCAGCTTCCTCCCCCCTCCCCTCCCCCGGCTTAGACCCAGCACAGCTAGCCTAATACTTGTGGCTTGTGCATCGAACCTGGCCGTCCAAGTTCCACGGTGACATTTGCCAGATGACCCCATCAGTTGCCACGTTCTAGTCTGCCTGCTTTAAGCTAGGTAAAATTATAAAAATTCGAGCTTTGCATTCTGGTCCATGCACTAATATGACATCCCGTCAAGACCAACGGAATTCACTACTTGCAGGTCTTCCAGTCTGTGCACTACGATGCAGATACAGATGCAGCGAGCAGGACTCTGCAGCAGCAGCAGCTCAGGCTCGTCCTGCCTCCTGCTGCTGCTGCTGCTGCACAGGGAATTCCACGGCTGCCACATTCCTGCTTCTTCTTCCCGACCTGCGACTGATTCCTCGTCAAGTAGCATATCGACTTCATGGTCTGATGACTCACTTTTAGTCCCCCTTCATGCTAATATTCTTCGGTACCTAACTGAAATATCTGCTTTTCAGGCTTTCCCAGCATACCAATCACGTCTCTGAATGTAGTCGTTAAACTGTGCCTCTAACTAACTTCAGATGCTCTGGAGACCACACCTTCAGTTCCTATTCTCCTAAAGCTTGAAATTCTACCGACTGACATCATGACGGCCTCTGAGTTGGCAACTTTGCAAAGGATGCTAAAAAATCCTGCGCTGATTCAACGGCCTCTTTTGTATAGCGACAAAAGAGCCTTTACGCCTATCACCACCGCTTGCAGGCAGCAGCAATAAAGAATTGCCCACAGCATGAGTCGAACCCACGACCTCGGGACCGAGGTCGTGAAAAGCAACCACATTACCTAGTGTGCGATCACGGCAACCAACCTACCTCTCTCAAAGCTGGACCTCTGCTCAGGGGAAAAGTGCAAGCACTTCACAAAACCAGTCGCGGGTTCGAGCCCAATAGCAGAGCGATCCCGTACTTAATAATAATAATATTAATTAAAATACACTTGATAAAGCGCCCTCAGAGAACTCAATCTCTCCCTAGGTGCTTTACATTTACTTCGCACAGCAAATGGGATGACAGCAGCTAAGGCTCCTCTTCTGCTGCTATATAAACGAGGCTGCTGAATCAGCCGACCTCGACCTTATCTTTAAAGCATTAACTCCATCCATGTGAATTATCCTATATGATTGCATACCTGCTGAAAGTGTGTTACAACTAAACGGTCGACTCGTTTCCTTCTTGCGCATACAAATTGCCTTAGCCAACAGAGATTTAGCTCTCATGGAGCACTACACAATGTTAGTGCAGACATCATAAGAGGGGACCCAAAGTTGCCTTGCTGACACAGTAAATGATAAGACGATAAGTGGCACGTGGGGGGGGAGGTCCAAGCACACACGAGAAGGCCCCCTCCTGAAGCTCCACCCCATTGCCCGAAGCTCCTTCAGACTGAGGATAGGAGAGTCGCTCATTCGTGCACGGACAGCGAGACATCAGAGGGCATCCCTTCTTTAGTGAAGGAGTTACGATGATGAAGCTTTTAGCGCGAATCTCTTTCAGATGGCAGCGGGCCATGCATCTACAAATGGAGGGCGAATAGAGGGCGATCGAATACAATGGCAGCTGCCGCCGTGCACTAGAGCTGAAGCAGTGGTAACATTCGTCTTCTCTCCTCAATCCAGCTTTGGAGAGCCAAATGCTGTCCTGCACCCGAGCATTTTGCTGTCCACACGGCAGCCTGGAGGCGGTGGGCTTTTGCTGCCCTGAGATCATCTCGAAACCGATAGGTGAGTTGTAGCCGAAAGGTAGTCTGGGCTGGGTTCTCATTAATAGCCAGCAAGTTGTGTGTCCGAACCTTATGTGCAAATCTCACTAAATAGCAGGTTGTGCGTCCAAACCTTTTGTGCAACACTGCTTCAACCCACTTTCCACACCGAGCGAGCGAGCGAAACTTGGTCCCTTTGCAACGGCTTGCGACGGGCGACGGAGCCACACCAACAGAACAGGGCAGCGCCGGCGGTAGCTACTACCAGCCCGGTTTCGGAAAAGAATCGCACACAGCCGGATGGCGAACTGCCACTACGGCTAAATGAAGCCGAATAAAATCAATACGGCTAACAACCGGTGTGTTTGAAGAGCTGTAGGGCAATTTACGTCTGGTAGACTGCAGCTCGGACGCTCGAGTGCCGACGGGCCCTGGCACCCCTCCCACCAGCACCCCAACCCCCGCCCCCCCCCCCCGAGCTCGAAACTTGCGTACGAGACCTCGAGAGAATTGGGCTCGCCGCGGCTCGCCCTGTCAGACGACGAGAAGCAGCGAAGTGGCTGGGGAAAAGACGGCGACGGCGGCTTTCCCTTTCCATAGGTCCCTCCGCATGCAGTGGCGGCCAGCATAACTTTCGCGGCTGGCGTAACCTTGTCACCGCCGCCGACGCTGTCGCGACGCAATGACTGACGCGAGAGGCGGACGCCGGTTGATATATGGGGAAAAAGAGCTCGAGGCGTGGCGACGGCGGACGCTGCCGCCACGCTGGCGGCGGCGTCGTCGAAATGGCGCGCACGCGAGCGAGCGTCGCCCTCCGCCGCCGTCACCGTCACACGGCTCGAGCGCGGAAGGGGGTGCTGTGGGGGGAGGCGCGCGGCCGTCGACGGGCACGCAGGCCGCTCGCGCTGGATGGGGTAAGGGGCCGCCGCGTCTCTCGGAGGCGCGCGCAACAGACGGGTCCGGGACCGCGAATGCCGCGCGCCCGGCGGCGGCGAGCGTACCCTACCCGAGATGCAGGCGGAACTGCGACTCATGAAGTCGGTCCTCAGTTGCCTCACGGCAGTAGCACTGGCAGCCTCGCCCGGTCCCTCTATGGCTCCGAACACGACGGCGCCCACGACAAGGTAGCAGAAGTGCGCCGAGCAGAGCAGGAACAGCCTGACGTGCTTGTTGTCCACGACCTCTCTCAGCGACGGCCGCCCCATCCCGCTACCCGGGCGACAGCGAGTCCGGAGGAGCCTCTGAGGCGAACGCCGACCGCCGAGCAGCCGCGAAGCCGCGGGTCATAGGCGGCCGTCAACTCGGTGCGCTCGCGCGCGCGGACATCCTCGCGAAATGCCTGCCACGACAGCCCGTCGGCTTAGAGCGGTAGTCCGCGGCAACTAGAGTCGGGTGGACTCGACCTTGTGACCCCGTGTGCAGTTGGCCTTGACCGCCGATCTCCGGTAGCCACCCCCCTTCCGACTTGGGCCGTCGGATCCGAGTCTGCATCTAAGCCGCTCATCGGTACAGAGCCGCAATTCGAAAAAAATACAAGCGTATGATAAGCTTCGAAGACCGCAGACGCTATTATTCACCTGGGTCAACGGTCTGTGGCTTAAGCTAAATGCACTGCATACGCCATTAAAGCTGCGCTGCAACCGTCGAACGGGGCGTCGCGTGCCAGTGGCCGTGCGCTGGCTCATTAGCGGCGCTTTGGCGCGGAGGCCCTCCACCCGCTCGAAAGTTCATCCGCTTGCATTTACTTGATGTCGACCGGACCGGACGTGACTCAGCGTTGCTTGGGCGGCAAAGAGCGCGCATAAAGCTCATGCTAACCGCCTATGCTGCCTGGTCTCTAACGTTCGGTTAAAACTCCCTAGGTCGACAGTGGATCGTAAATGACACGTCTTTTGCCATGAAATCCCCGCCACGGGGCTCCAATACGAGTCCCCCTGTCGGTTAAACCACATTTATTGGTTTACTGATAAGATGCTCGCCGCTCCTGACGAAGCTCGAGTTGTTTGTCGGGTGAGCCGGTGGCGCACAATTGCAGGTCTTTTTCTGCACGACTCGTAGGTAGTCAGCTCCAGTGACAGGGGCAGCAGTGACTACTTCTTTCCTGCTTCTGCTGCCATCGCATTGCTCCTAATTGTGCTTAATCCGTGAATCACTTGGTTTATCTCCCCTGTAAACGCATCACGTCCGCGGCTTGGCTAGGAATAATGTTCACCTTGTTCGAAAGACGCCATTATGCAGCACAGCTCACGTCGTGTTCCTGGGTATCTCAGCGTATTACTGCAGCGTAAGACGCTAGCAATTTTCTTTATCCTGCTCGCCAGACGATTTACCACCGAGAGGCAAATCTATGCGCGGCGCGCGTCGCATAGCGTGTGTCGACACACTGGTTAGTTGGTCCGTGTTAAGTAAGCGTTTGAAGAGCAATTCCTACGACGGATCGAACAGAGGCTGCGAACAACAGTTGGATTGTAATGTTCCTTTTTGGATTTCAAGCAGGGGATGTCATGCTTTGCGAGCATAGTAATATAGTAATAATCTAAGTGATACATAATATTGTATGATATAATGTAATATAGTAGTAATAATAATAGTGAAACGTTGGCATGCTGTTCCCTGCGCCAGCGCTAACGATTATTAGCGGCTCTAGACTTATAACTGTAATATTCTTAGGAGGGGATACCGCTAAGAAATGCGCATTCACAAGTAGTAAGTTGTAATGTGCGAAATAGGGCGCCAAGCAGTAGCTCCGAAGAGCGCGAACGTGCGAGGTACGCCGGCCTGAAATACCGTATCCGTGGCAATCCGGGTACTTGGGTGCGTTGGCGCATTGCTGATTAATAGCAGTACCTGGCCAAACGGACGGACTGCATCCTGGTTGACCCGTTCGGGTAACGCCTGAAGAGCCAATGCGCGAGGTTGGCTAGTTCGAGCAGCGCCCAAAGACTTCGAGAGCCTCCCTCGCACGTTGCTGCGTGGTAGCTGGCACCGCAGCAATAACTAATAGGAATCGGATGGCATAAACTATGATTCCGAAAATATATAGCCGCTCGCCAGAAGCAATGAGCACTACTTGCTGTAATTTGGACATTGAAGTGAATTATACGGTAAGGCTAATGCTACACAGACGTATGTAGCCGCCCGTGACTAACGAATGAACCGCTTTGCATGCACGTGACTTGCCTGGTTTGTTTAAGTCAGCTTTAAATACCGACAGAAGGGCCTCAGCGGTTACCGACCCTGCTTGAACTTGGCAATAAATTATTGCCTGCTCTTCATTGCACAGGAATGATGGCTGCAAGGAGAAAGTCACCGACGTCTCGACGCGACTGCCTAATGCACAGACCAACTACTGTTGGAACTACCACCGGGTCTTTGACAAAGAACGCTTTTCACGACTCGGGTGGTGGGTTCGAGTCATGCAGTTGTCTATTCTTCATTGACCGCTGCAAGCAGTGTTGATAGCCTTTAAGGGTCTTCTGCCACTTTCTTAAAGAGACTGTTAAATC
The DNA here is from genome assembly GCA_009760855.2 of Cristatella mucedo. Taxonomy (NCBI): domain Eukaryota; kingdom Metazoa; phylum Bryozoa; class Phylactolaemata; family Cristatellidae; genus Cristatella; species Cristatella mucedo. The sequence goes on along the minus strand of WPIO01000031.1, from coordinate 3,950,867 downwards.
AGCAGACTTTAATTCTTTTTTTTAATGGAGAACAGAAAAAACCAGAAAGTACGGTGAGGGCCGCCCCTTTCGGCTCTCGGTTGCAGTTGGATCTACAAGTACGCAGAAGCAATTAAGTACGAACGGAGACCATCGAGTACCAGGTATTTAAGACTCACTCGAAGGGCGGTAGGAAAAAGTGTTGCTTGTGGGAAGCAGGCGTCGATACTCACTCCTCCCTTGACCCATTGCGTTCAGACATCCAATGCCGTCTGCGAGAAGACAACTTTTACTAGTAACTGGGAGAACGAGTCACTGTCATGCTACTCACCACGTTCTAGAAGTAACACGCACGAACCGAAAGGCTTCCCACCGTCAACGTTTGCTTACAATAAACATGCGCAGTGATTGGACTCTTAAAAATAATAACAGACGATAAAGCGACCTCAGAATTTTTTTTCTAGCCGCTTACATAGTTAAATATAGAGTTAAATATATCCTGTAGACTAGTCTCGAGAGGCAAAGTCAGTTGCGTCTTCCTCTAGTGTTACCTGATTTATGAAAAAACGAAGATGTCTCTAAATTTCCGGTGGGGCCAGCCAAAGTTGATTGAGCCAACGCGCCCGATTTTAACCATGCTCGCTTGCTAAGGTTACGAACTATAACACCTACAATAAATACACCTTACACGAAGCTCTTGTTTTGTCCCTCAGCAACTGAATTATTGCTAGATTGGCACAAGTGTAAACAACGGTGCCTTGGCAGTTTACATTAGGGACAGAAAACAGCGACAAGCTTTACCGACTGCCTCTGGATATTATTTCTCCACCGAAGTCCTTGGAAAAATTCCACCCGACTACTATTAGTATGACGCAAATGAGCTCTGCTCGCGACAGCTCTTGCTCTGCAGCACCTAGGCTGTGGAGTTCGCCTCAGAATTCTTTTGTACCATCTTTGCTGTTGCCGACTCTGGCACTTCCTTTGCAGCCATGATACACAGTAACTTCTATGCTACTTACTGATGGCAAGGCACAGCACAGCAAGCCCAGGCAGGCGACCGTGGTCGATAACGCACGGGCTCGTCAATTTAATCCCATAAGAGCTGACCAACTGTGCAAGAACAGAGTTCGGCCAGCTGGATTTCTTAACCGGCCCCAACAAGGCAAGGTGAATGAATGCGTGCAGCAGGGCAATAAATAACTCCGAGTTAGCTGGCAGTCCAAGGGCGGTAACGTGTGCGCTAACAGGCAAACGATATTCAGCGAGTGTCGAACGACAGATCGTGAGGCCAAAACTCGTCATCCAGAAACGATTTCTCGTTTTCCGGTCTATCAGCCGGCAGTGATACGCTGCGTTTTTTGAACAGCAAAGATTCCTCCCAGTCTGACATCGCTAGCTTGTAGAGGGCCATCGTCGCACGTGCATCTTCCACTGAACAATGGGAACCTCTCTGTATAGACCGATCTGTCAAAGAAAAATAACAATCGTGATCACGTGGGGCCAAAACCCAGCACGGCATTAGAACGTAACGATGCAAAGGAATAATAATAATACTTAACACTACTAATAATAGGTAGCTTGCATAGCATCCTAAGACAATTAAATCGCTATCAAGCGTACAACTTAATAACCAAGGATTAATGACATGCAAGGTATCATGTTGGGACAAACATGCAAAAGCGACAAGAATCAGAGCCAATGGCTAGCTTTTATTTCTTTGCAGATGACATGACACTCAGCTCTATCTATCCTTCGACCCTAATAAGCACTTTCTCTGCATCCAACTCACTTACTTACCAAGCTGTCTGCATCGACGAGATTTCTATTTTGATGGCCGCCGACTTCCTGAAGCCCAACGATGGTGAGAATAACCTAATAGTTGAGGGCAAAGGTCTTGTCATCCTCAAGCAACAAGACCTCATCCTTAAGAAAACTATTTCATCCAACATCGCTCCAGTGATTTCGACCCGTAATTTAGGCGTACTATTCCAAAACGACTTGACATCGGATGAGCACATTTCCTCCACTGTCAAGTCGGCCTACTTTCAGCAGAGGAGCACATCTACCAGAGCACAGAGAGCTCAGGGACATTATCTCAGAGAGCTCTCAGAGAGCAGCAAGGGCAGCTCTCATTATCTCACCCGTTGGTTGAGTCGGTGGTGGCTCAGGGAGCTCAGGCCAGCTTAGGGATAGGATAGACAATGGCTTAAAAGAGTCAGCTCTCAAGCCTAGTCACCTGCTTCGGACACCGGCCGGCTGTTCAGTCTCATCCCCACGCCCTGCCCGCTGAAGCATCCACGAAGCGGCGCGTCCCACTCCCTTATCGCCGGTAACGTCTTATCTATGCTTTCAGCAAAACGAGTGGGTAGAGGGTGAACAGATGGATGACTATAGTACCAAAAGCCCTGGGGTGGGGGAACTGATAACTAAACCAACCTATTAAGCACTAATAGTTTCGTGGCCAAGTACCAATGCTTTACCATCTTAGTCTTCTATCGCTTCTCTACTGCTCTTAACGATGGCCTTTCAAGCACCGCCTTGCTCTATCGGTAACTTCTGGTGCACGAGATGGATCCACGAGTGGTGTAAATGTATGGCCACTAAATAAAAAAGCACTACACTTTGCAGTAATGCAGCAGCTGCTCGGTTCGGGTAATAAAAGGATGCCAGGCAGACTAAAGTTTCGGGCAGTATATGAAAATATTTGTTGCCATGATAAATATCGTATGCTGTTGGTCAGTGGTGAACCTAGGATTTTTATCTTAGATGACAAGACCTGCACCATTTTTTTTTATGTAGGAACAAGACCCACACAATTTTCACAGAGGGGTTACACATGTAATTGATGAAAACTATAGTGCAAAATCCCAATTTTCATTCGACACGAACTCAGCAGTTGCTCGTGGAGTGGCGTGACGACATAATGTCGCCATTGATCACGGTGGCGTAGGAATAAGGGGTGGCCCAGGTCGCATCGCTGCCCTTCAGAAGGGGTGGGAGGGAGAGGCAAATGCCTCCTGCCCCAGATGGCTCCGAAACTGCAGTTGCTCTACGTGTTTGGTGTGATGCCTTAGATTCCTCATGATTTCCCTAATCAGGCTAGGCATAGAGGCGACAAGCTTCCGTGTAGTCTTTTCTGATGTACCACATTCCACAGAACCCGAATTATAGTGAAAAGATCGGCTGCTGATGAAGGCCGAACAAATCGCCCCAGCCACCTGTCGGTATCCTCCCAAAAACGTTCTGTGGGTTCGGATCAGGCGACGGGGTGTGCTACTGCATCAACACCACACATGGATTCGTCAAACAAGTACTATACACAAATTGTTTTCGATCAATCAAGGTTAAATTTCAAACCTCGAATACTCTTGGCTAACGGGTCGTTATATTTGACAGCAAGATAACGTACCTAAGCACACCGGTAGGCCACTCAGTACTTTGTTTTGCATCCATCGCCATAGCAGCTGCTCTTGTACTCATACCATTCTCGACTATAGGAGAATTCACAGCAAATGTCGGAGACGAAGAAGTAGTTCTGAATGAAATACAACCGATTTCCATCCGCAGACAAGAGTCCTGCCATAATGCCTTCCACTTCATCTAATTCGTTAAAACTGAACTGCTATCATTACCCACTGTGATGAGATGCAGTGCGGCTCGATGAACTACATATAAAGTACACGGCAGAAATCATCGCTGGATTTCTTCTTGTTGCGCACTCAGTCAGTTTGGCGATTCTATCCAGTCTCCATGCATCGTTGCAGCTTAATTCACAACATCGGCAAACAGTAGCTCTGAATTCACAGCTTCCTGTCCTGGAAAGAGAGGAGCTGACCTCACTTTTGAAGGGCCCAATCTCAAAGGCTTAACCTATCACGAAGGTGTGCACGAAGAACTTGCATAACGTTCCTTTTGTCCAGCACATTAGCCGGGCTTTAGACTAAGAGAGACCTCGTAGCTGTCATGTAACTACCAATAGAACCAAACGTAGAAGGTTCTGCACAATTTCAAACACAAAGGCGAGTGCTTGGAAACTAGAACCGAAGTTCTAAAAGACCACACGTAAATTCCCAAGCTGAGTTCGAAGACTCACCAGATTAGGACAGACTTATGCTAGCACGACAGCCTGAAGCAGCAGCTCAGGTGAAACTAAATGAATCTTTTTATGCACTTGAACGTGGCTCTGCATACCATTTAAGACAGATGAGAAGGAGAGGATGAAGGGGAGGGAGGGAGGGAGAAAGAAAGGAGAGACAGAAGGAAGGACCATTCCTGCAGCCAGCTTAGAGAGCAAGCCCGAAATGAGTGTTATATGTGAGCAGAAAGGACGCCAGCAGGACCCAGGACGCTGGGATCGATCCTGTTTAGATACAAATCCTGCGCTTCGGTGCCTTCTGACTTCACATTTAAGATTATATTTAAAAGTTAAAATTTCACAATGCTTTTGATTAAAACTTTACATCTGCGGGCCTCTAGCGAAATTAGTGCGACGGCAAAGGGCACGGAGCCGTCTTGGCCGACTCATGCAGCCAATACAAAGTGCTACTTGTAGATCATAACTAAATTAAAATGGGACTCAATTGAATTAATTTTAAAGGCAAATAAGCATATTTGCAGATCTTAATCGAGCTAAGGGTGCCTGGTTCAATTGGCAGCAGCAGTGAAACAACCCTAATGGTTTTCTAGCCAAGTGCTAAGCAAGCTCCACAATTGTATCGACTGTTATGCCAATGATTAGATTGGGATAAATTAGTGCCAAATATAACTTAACGACTAAACATCTAGGCCGAATTGGATATCGGCAACAGTTAACAATATGCAGAGCAACCGGTGTCTGGCTTTTAAGCACTGCAAAACATCTTTGCAAACGAGAATTTCCCGCCAGATGTGAATTATGCAGCTTATCTGCCGAGCTGGTTTGGCCCAGTGGTTAAGGTGCTCGCCCGACCAAGGTCTGGCTGAGGTAGTGGGCTCGAGCCCTGTGGCATATGTGAAGCGCCTGAATAGAGAATAAGTTCTCTCAGGGTGCTATAAAAATGAATTATAAAATACATATTATCTGAATAAGCAAAAAAGGTCGACAAAATGCAGCTACTATGTATGTAACACAGGAGGTTTCTGCAGATTAGAAAACTCAGCTAAGATCCACGTGGCAAAGCTGTCACTCACTCAGAAGAATTTGCGAAAGGCGCTTCAGGGAAACAGGCCCTCGGTGAATATTGGCCAGCTGGTTAAGGATCGACGATGTTGACGTGTCTCGAATCAAATGGTGAGGATGATGGATGCTAAGCACACGGAAGTCGTTGTGAACAGCATGCCCCACGACAGTTTTGTCCTACAACACAACAAGCAGCACAAAGCTAGACAGGTACCTCTCGGTCGCTCTCAACACAAAAACGTCATCCGTATTGCTAGCCAGCCGGCTGGAGGTTCTGAAATCCAAACAGCTTAAGCTCGCGGAAATCTATCACGAATTGCTGATTTGTTCAGGCGATCTAGTGTGTGTGTGTGCGTGTGTGTGCTTGCGTGTCGGCACCAAGTTCTGCCAAAATGAGTTGTCGTGATCCCACGGAACCCTCACAAACCTAGCAAGAATGTTCTACGAAGCTTTGCGAGCTGGTCACTAGACAGACTCAGCACTGCAGTGAGCATATAATGTAATGAACTTCTCAGGGCTGATGCTGACTTATATAGTCTCTGCTAGTTTGACTGAATCTTTCGGCAGCTTTTGATACAATTGATTACCAAATCCTGGACTTCAGCTCCACATTAACTCCCGGGTACTTTCAACCACGTAAATTGCAAAAAATCGGGCTTGTTTAGGTAAGGACTTAAAAGCCAAACTGGTCCTAGCACTCGTGACGTCTCGACGAGACTTCTGTAACTCGCTACTTACAGGTCTTCCTTCCTGTGCAACAAGTTGTTTACAGTTCGTACAAAACTCGGGGGCCAGACTTATCTGTCGTGAATGTCACTACCGGAACATTAATTACATCACTTCTCACCAACCTTCAATGGCTCCCCATCAAGCACAGTATCGATTTCAAGATTCTTTTTCTCTCTTTTAGGTCCCCCCAAACTCTTAAGCCAGCCTACCTATTTAAATTACTTTCTAATGAGGCCGCATCCTGTCACACCACCACCGATCTTCTAACTCCTTCTAACTCCGTCGCTTTGATGTGCCTATGACGAGCCTCAAATCCTTGGAGACTGTGCCTTCAGTTACTATGCTCCATAAGCCTGGAACTCACTAGCCATTGATATCACATGATCCGTTGATATGACATTTCAAAAAGCTAAAAAAAACTGGCATCTTCCTCACAGCCTTTGCCTCGTCCGAGTGATATCCTTTGCATGCTTGTGTGCTCTGAAACTGTGCATCATGCTATGACTAGCAGTGTTACACCAAAAGCAAAAATCAGAGCAAGGTACCTTGATGAGGTTCTTGATCATCCGCTGAGCGCAGTCAAACGGCAGTGCATTGATCATGTGCTTCGGGGTGAGACCACTCCACGGTGTGCGATAATCAACGATAGGTACATCTGGTCGAGAGTAAATATCTAGCAGAACGTTGCCGTGCAGATCTACAATACTGCACCGTCCTACAAAAGCAGTGCACCGACGTTAATCAACCATGTAATTATTTTTAAATGCAGTAGTTTGAATGGGCAAATGCATCAATCAGAATATCGACAGCACGACCAAGTATAAGAAAATAACACAGGAAACATCAGCAGCAGCAACAGCAGAGAAGCGCCACCGCAGGCAGTGAGCACATAGGAAGGCAAAGGGGCAAAGCTCAATCTGCGAACGACCGGCCAGTGACCAGCTGCGCATACGCGGGTCCTACCGAGTGCGCTGGCACCGCCAGCGATGCCGACGAACTCGCAGTCAAGTGCGACACACGCAGGTGAGTCTGTGGCGGCCAAACCAGCCGAGGAAGTCGGCCGGGGAACTGTGGGCAGATTGGCATTTTTGGCCACCACCAGTTGAGGAACGCTCGAGGCTCTAGGCAGACTGGACGACCGCGGGTGAGCAGAGATGCAACCGTCGATTCGACTAGCGGTGCAGGCAGGGTACTCAGAGAGACCGAGGCGGTCTTCTGAGGCACGCCCAGTACCCACGGCAGTGCAATGCAAGCGTTGCTGCCGCTTTCGTCGTTGGGCGGCCAATCCGTCGAGCGAATCCTTGTCGGAGCCAGCTTTCCTCTTGGCCGCAGCCGGCCAGTGCGTGGAGCAGGCCGCCGCCTCCTTCTTTCCGGTCGGCAAATGCTCAGCACTGCCGTCAGTGACTGCGCCGGGAGCCATGCCAGCAGGAGTGCCCAGTCACCTAGCGCAGCAAAAAGCGGGCTTTCTTGTACCGTCAGTAAGCCACCAGACGACATCGAAAAAACACTCGAGGCAAACGCACACGCCTAGTAAAAGCGAGATCGGCTAGCTACAGGACGTACAAGCAGCCGACTCATCAAGAGCATCGACGGCAGCAGCAAGTGCCCAGACGGCTGATCGGAGTGCCAGCACTAGCCACGCGGTGCAACGCTGGCTGCACAACGATCGTGCCGTAGCGTCATTGTAAGCGTGGGCAAATCGCACGAGAGGCCTACCGGCGATGCAGTCGACATTTTGGTAATAGCTGGATTATCCTTACACTATTCCAAGGCCACGACCAAGACACCGTGGCTGAAAGACAGACTGACCACTCACTCACTGGCTGCATCAGTCGACAACTGACGCACATCGACCTCCACATACTCATTCGGGGCACGAATTAAACCGCAAGCGCACGTGCTGCCAGCACAACACTTACGAGGCAATCGGGTGTGCCAGAATCAGGTCTACGTGCAAGCTACAAGAGAATTTCGAATACTGGTATAGCTATAATAAATAAGCAGGCCTACAAGTGACTCAGCTTCGTTTACACGGATGATGTCGGTGGCATCGATTTAATTTTTTCTGACAAATGACACAGAACCACAAATAAACAACGTGACCCTTAATCTCATTGAAGCATGTAGGGTCTCATCCTAACGGCATACTCTGATGCCATAGATGCAATATCGATGGTGTCATCTTTTTGTACGTTTTTGCCCGGAAGAACAGGATACCAATCATTTACTGATGATGCTGCGGCAAAATCCAGATCTGCAGGCTATCCATTTGATCTCTTTAATCAGGGAGTTCGTGGTATGATGAACATGCATATATAGGCAAATACAGGCAAGAACCCAATCTAAACACAGTATAAACACGTGTCCACGCTGCATACATGCACACACACAAGCTTGCATACATAAGAACGTGCTTGAATTGGTAATATAAAAAAGGTTAGCTGATGTAACCGCCTGATTGCATAGCAGGATACGGGCTTTACCGGCTAACACTACACCGCATGCAGTGAGCAATAAAGGATCGCCCCCTTCAGCACACACAACTCATAATCCGGGGCCCCGAAGAACGAGCACCTTACCCCGGGCTAAGACCCAGAGGAAATGCAATGTATCTTCGTCTGCAACTCTTTGTGGAAGTGAGTTTCACAGTCTAGGACCAGAATAGCAAAAGCTTCTGTCGCCAACGACCTTTAAGTGGAGGAATGGAATAGCTCATTTATTGTCCATAGAGGACCTGAGGGCACGAGGAGCTTGAAACTGGTGCAACAGTTCAGCCTCGGTATGGAGGAGTCAAGCCGTGGAGGGCCTTGTGGCTCAGCATAAGAACTTCGCTCTGTATCCGCCGATCGGCCGACAGCCATCGAAGCTCCGTCAGCCAAGGAGACACGTGGTCAGAGAGAGACCTCTGGGACTTGTTGACTAGCCTCGCAGCCATATACATCACCAACTGCAGAGGCTCAGCGGCTTCTTCGGCAGCCAGGCCAAAACAGAGTTACGGCAATTCAGCGAAGACTGAGCCCGGGAGCTAGTACAAATTTTTAGCAGGCCGCCGTGGTAGACAATCCCAACTCTTAGACGGGGATGACTCTTAGACGGGGATCGAAAGTGATGGCTTGCTGTCGAGAGAATCTTCTTTATAAACTAGTCGAAGAATTAAGAAGCTGTCAGCTCTAAATGCTGCACGAACAATGCCGAGACGAGAAGTAGATTCAAGGCTTCAGGAAACACGACTGCGAACCACAAAGACATCTAGCCAGCACAACAAAGTGCAGAGTCACGATGACTAATGTCCTTGTTGCTCCTGCATCTACTTCGCTTAGTAGCAGCAATGCGTGGGTAGAACATTGCAGCATTTCTAGGACGATTAGAGCTACTCTTAATCATACTAGACGAAACAAGATCCCTGAGTACAGGCTCATCTCTAATGAATGGGCGACTTTTCGGTAGCTTCCCAGTGAAATTTAAAGTCTGGCTTTTTCTAATAATAACAACGACAAGTCCTTGGTATTGCGACCTAAGAGAACTATATCTCTTTCTGGGCATTTCAGATATGCTGGAAAGGAAGTTTGCTACGAGAGCTCCGTTTAAAAAGCTCTGGGCAAGAGAGGACAAGCAGCTTAAGAAACCATCAAGATTTAACAGCCGATGTAGATGGTCTAATAAGGTTTCGTCCAACGTGAAAAAAGGTAGTGCCGATGCGGCTACACTTGCTAGGGGCGCCGGCGGCCAGCCATATGAAGTTGCTTGCTTCGCTTAAGCTGCGTCTTCGGCTTAAAAGATGGTGGTGACAGAAATCACCATGATAATGATGCTAACACCAAATAAGAAGGTCGCGAATAGCTAATACTCGGCACGTTGGCGGGACGCCCGCAAGTTGACTGGAACGGCCAGACATAGTAAGCGCTACGGAAATTCGGCCAGCATCCGAAAACGGGCATACAGACAGAGCTTAAAATCCATTAAACCAACTTTTTGACACGTAGGGGTATGCCAATCGTAAGTATTGCTTGGCTGGCACAGTTAAACACGTGGATGAAAGCACTTCAGTAAATAAACTTGTCTTCCAGCCAGTGTCATCGCGTGCCTGAGGAAGGTCCGAAATTCCGAAGAGATAAGTTATAAAACGAAGGGTAGAGAAATCGTTCTTACCTCTTCGAATGAAACTACGCCTACGACGCGTAAAGGTAGGCGATTGCACTAAGCTAAGCGACCGGATGCATGGCAGGCAGGGTGGCGCCGAGGTCGAACCGGAGCTTCCGGTAGTACAGCGGATATCGGATTTCAGCGTCTTGCAATAAAGTTTCGAGAATTCGGAATTCTCGCAGCCTAAATTTATTTTCAGGCAACAAGAAAGTTCTTGAACCTTCTAAGTTTATTGTATTAGCTCTCGGACAAAGTCCACTTCTGTGATGTCTGGATGACCGTGTCAGTGGTTGCTAGCACCGATTGCTGTTGCTATAGCTGCCACCTCAGCGGATTTGAAGTCCGGAAATCATTCCTTTATGCTTTCACCTTTCCATCCGTCTTAGATGCTGCAGGAAATGTTCATGCCTAATAGAAGTAGTTTAGTTTTTGTGGAGGAAATACTGCACGTGCTCATAAAGATCAAGGTTTAATCTACTGTCTGCTCGAAATTTAGCGTATCGTTTATTACCTACAGCAATAGGATTTCTTACGGTCGGATGGACCGGGGCTCAAAATCAGATATGGATCTAATATATGCTTCTTTAGGACAGCATATATTAGGTCATTAGATTACCATGTTGTTGTGAAAATCTGAAAACATTGCACCTTGGATCTTTATCGGTAAACTGGACACGCCCACATGCTGTCTCGGCTCCATCGGCCAGATTGTGACTGATAATAACTGATAATCGTTATTTGCAATTATGCTATTATGCGATAATCTATAGTCGAGGCCGTATATAAGCCGGAGCCGCGAGACAGGCAGGCATTTGTGATTTTGGGCATTGACATTTGAGTCGATTTCAGATTAAGGCTGCGAAGCCGTTGCTATACGTCACGGCCGCTGTTGTCAAATAAATGTCTACGTTATGGATATGGCCTTATATTAAGCTAAGGCATGAGCGCTGTTTTTCGCTGCAGTTTCCCTACTACCGGCACACATGCGTGCTGTGTAGTTTGTTCGCACTTCAGAGAGCCGGCGATGCCCAACACCGACAGTTTATTACCAGCGCACGGAGCCGAAGAGCACACGGCTTCCTTCGGCCCCTACTCTCACTTGACTCTCTTCGACCCTGGCTGTCGCTTGGCCGACCCCGATGGTGAATCCACCGTCTGTTCACCAGCGGGTTATCGGCCTGTGTCGACGCCTCATTAGAAGCTGACCACAGCTGTGCACAGGCCCCTCTCGGGGATGCTCCCACTAGCTGTTGAGGAAAGGAGAGGTACCAGCCCGCATGCAATCGAACTACATGCTGCAAGTCGCTAGTCGCGATACAAGGTTCAGCTGCCGCTAGTATTCGTCGCAAGGCGGCAGAGACTAGCACCGTTACGAGAGCTGTGTTTGCGGCCTAGTTCTGTCTGGAAGCGGAAGCCACGCGAAATTTTAGAACCATACATTATTTCTCAATTCGCGATCTTTGAAATGGTAGCATTCATTTTTTGGCTATATTTTCGTCTCATTTGTCGTAGCCACACGATCCCAGATGAAGGGGCCTCTCCGACGTACCTACAGCTATTCCATTTCTTCGTAACTACCAACTCAAACGTTTACGCATGGACCCCTCCAGCTGTGGTGTTCTGATAGACTTGTCGGGGACATTGCACATTGATACAAATGAGGTGCCGGGATCGGTAGAAGCATTGCAAAGGTATGAGAAAGCATAACACCCGAGATCGCGCTGACCCGGGATCGACAGGCCGAGCGAGCTCTCCTCTCGTTCTCATTGCATTGAACTCTGCCGATTGTACAGCGGCTATGCGATGGCTACTGCTAGCGCATCTTCGCCAACGACGCCCTGCAGACGAATGTTGCGTATAGATAAAGCGGTGACCGCGACTGACTGCACGCAGTCGTCATGTAGTGAATTAGCGGTGACGCACAGAGATTCGTATGCGGTGAACTTTAATGCCCTCCTGGCTTTTTTCGACACCGCTTTAGGGAAAGCGGACTAGGCTGACTAGTGAGCGATTTACCGATACCCAACTTTAATAGCATAAATACGATCGACTTGGCCTGGCTATACGTTTCCATCCAGCTGATTTATCAATGCAAACCAGCTCAAAAAGAGGCTACCCGGTATACGTAGCGAGACTGCTTCTGACTGGCGAATCTCAGCGATACGACGTTCACTCGCGAATCTTTTATGCTATTTATCAGGGTTTCTCTGCCGAATTTAATATCACTAATCCCCAAGCCCTTTATGAGTGCACGTCTTTTCGCCTAGCTTCACTGGTACAGCTAGCGCTGCAGCAGTTTAGATCCAATCATAGTAGGAGAATTCCTATATCAGTTGTCGCTGGTCGCCCGGCGAGTCTTGGAGAACAGGATGTCCTCTTATGTTTCCTATCTCTCACCCTCTGTTAACGCAGCGCCAGCTAAACTAGCCAAATTATGGCGGTTAGTAATTATTCGCGATTATGCGTTATCTTATTGCCGAGGCCGTGTAAAAGGCCGGCGCCCTGAGATATGTGGGGGGGGGGAGATTCAATACTCAGGGTTAAAGGCATCGGAGCTGATGTGAGCTCTAGGCCACACAGCCGTTGATGTACGTCGTGGCTGCCGTTGAACGCCTGTAAACATCCGCTGGTGTTAAATAAGACTCGTCTGCATTATGGATTAGGACTTGATATGCTATGGTGGAGCGCTCGTCGTCACTACCGTGGTTCTGCTACTGTCAGCGTACCTGCGTTCATCGGTGCAGCACCTACAAGTAGCTAGCCGTGGTGCAAGGTTCAGGCCTCACCATTATTCGTCGTGCATCGGCTGAGACTAGCACGTTACAAGCGATGTGTATGCAGCCTAGTTCTGATTGGACGTGGAAGTCGCACGCCACGTTTGTAACATCTGCACCTGACCTCTACAGATTATCAGAACGTTACTGATAGTAAGTAAGCAAGAATGCCCACGCGGGATGGTAAAGGAGGCAAAATGAATATAATACATTTTAAGAGCTTTCTGTCATTACGACATCTCAACATTTGGGATGCATTTTGCCGAATAGTGTTCGAGGTATGGGCTTTTTGTAGATAGAATGAAAGCAAATTTTGGTCACTTCCTGCCAAAAGCATGAGATTTACTTTCAGTGGCATTCTAAAAGTCTTGAATGTTCGGCAGCAGGCGTCATACAAAATTGTAAGTTTGCGGATGGTTACACGCTCTTTAATTCAAGGTGTAATGATTTTTGTATTGTCAACTCATATTCGAGAGCATTTTCCTTACTTTCTCTTAACCGTGGCCAGCTGTGGAACGGACGCTCGGATGTAGCTCAGCATAGAGCACATAGATATACGGCAGCAGCCATAGAGCAGCAGCAGAAGACAAGGAAGACGAGCATTAGGGGTGCACCACTGGGGCAGCCGAGTTCTCGTTAAGTCCATTAAGCCGCAGCTGCCGGCAAGGTGCCCGAGTTCTGCCGAAGATGTATACTGCGGTAGATGTAGATACTTTGTAGATTTGCTATTGGCTGCCTTCTCCGACTGGATTCCCATGTCGACAGTCTTGATTGTGCACTCTTTGTGTTGGCTGAAAAGTTAGGCCTGACGTGGCTCAAACCTTGGTGGGTGCCCTGTTAGCCGCTTGAAACGAGTGCGCTCTGCGATGGAGTCCAAGCTCTCCGAGTAGGCAGTTACACATTCGCTCTGAGCTGCGCTCCGAACCTCGTCCAACACTTGCGCAAATTTCCAGCCAATCCAAAGCATCTTGATTATCTTGCTGTTCTCCCGTGAGCCACTCTGCTATGCCGGCTGCAGGCACGGTTGTGCAGGGGCTGCAAGGGCTTGCCCTTGGGAGCAGTTAGGATATCTACCTTCAAACAGCAGCCAGCGATGCCGTTTTGATTGACACAATTCCAGGACTCGGTGTCCAGCAAAAGCACACGGTGGCTTTGGCGAAGCCCGCTGTTGCCAGCTACCAGTCGGCACTTGTAGGTGGGGGGGGGGTGCAGTTAGGCTCAGGGATCTATGTAATGTATATCCGTCTGTAACTCCACAAAGTCATAAAGACCATGTGGGTGTTATGCAGGAGAGTTTTGTGTAGCGCACTCACAGCCTAAGCGGCTTTCGGTACGCATTCGGTAGCCAACAGACTTCGTCTCACGCGACAAAGAGAAAGTGGGAAGCATAGCAGAGTCAGGAGAGCAGCTGAGGTAGTGAGTAGCATGGAAGTAGCAGCTCAGGACTGCTGAAAAGGATGAGCCATAGTCGGCAGCAGGAGAGTAGTTGTTGTTGCGTAAGAATTGTGGATGTGAGTTCCACAGTCTAGGACCTGCAGAGCTAAAGCTTCTGTCGCCAACGGTCTTTAAGCGCAGCAATGGAACAGCTAATTTATTGTCCACACAGGACCTGAGGGCGCGAAGAGGCTGAAATTGGTTCAGCAGTTCAGCTAGGTACAAAGGAGCCAAGCCGTGGTGGGCCTTGTGGGTCAGCATAAGAACTTGGCTCTGTATCCTTTGATCAACCGGCAGCCATCCTGGCTCTTTTAGCAAAGGAGACACGTGCTCAAACCGCTGGGACTAGAAGACTAGCCATGCAGCCATATTCATAGTCTGCTGCAGTGGCCTAATAGCTTTCTTTGGCAGCCCAGCCAAAAGGGAATTACAATAATCAAGCCGAGACAGAACTAAGGAGCTAGTTAATGCTGTTCTGTCTGGCTGCCCTGTTGTGGTCTGTGCTTGTAAAACTGAATGGGCAGAATTAAGGTAAGACACTCTGTCCTATATAATGCTACATTATTGCGAGTTGCAGGAGGCTGTGGAGTTTGGTGTCACCTGCTAGCACTAATAGATGATTGTCAATTAGACGATGTAGTCGACCTCGTCTGTCGGTACTCCAAATGGGAGAGAGAGAGAGAGAGAGAGAGAGAGAGAGAGAGAGAGAGAGAGAGAGAGAGGGCATCTGCGATGTTTCTGTTGACTTGGAAGTCAGGTCTTTGGTTATACTATAGTTCTTAGTTGGATCCGGTGGGTGCTCATCAGGTCCACCACGGCTTGGCTCCTTTTTGCCTTGCTGAACTGCTGCACCACTTTCAGCCTCGTCTTGCCCTTATGTCCTCTATGGACAAAAGATTAGCTGTTTCATTCCTACACTTGAAGACCGTTGGCAACAGAAGTTTTTTCCCTACAGGTCGCAGACAGTGCAACTCAATTCCACAATTCTTACACAGCCCCGCCGCAGCGCCGTGCTTGTTGGCAGTGCGGACCCAAACCCGAGGCAGCCAGAGACGCCGAAGAGCGGCGAAGCGCTGCTACTGCCGCTCACACGGTGCCCCTCACACGGTGCCCCTCACACGGTGCCAGCCGAAATGCCGTGATGCCGAAATGCCTGGGATACCGACCGTGTGCTCGCGGCGCGCGCGTGCCTTCGGTCAGCACCGGATGGTCGGCAATGACGCGGTGGCCGCACGGAATGCTGTGGACAGAGGAGTGATGCAGCTGCGTGATGGAGGCCGCCATTCAGAAGAAGCTGGGCTTCGAGAGCTGTCTGCTGGTCCTCCGCCGGTCGTGTGCGCTGTCGTGCGGGCTGCCGCCACGGCGCCGACGCCGCGTGGCGTTCGTTCGTTCGTTGGCAGACTTCGAGCGGCCGGCGTCAAGCTGAAGTTCGTGAGCAACACGACGAAGGAATCGAGGGCGACCCTTCATGCCAAGCTGACCGACATTGGTTTTACGATCCGTTTGGACGAGATAGTCACCTCGTTGACCGCGACTCGGTCGTTCGTCGAGCAGCGCGGTCTGCGGCCACTTCTGATGCTCGAGCCGGATGCGATGATGGAATTTCTAGGTTAGCTTGTCACGATACCCAGTGTCACGTGATGCTTTTAAGCACTTTGAGCGGCCGTGATCGTGGATGCCCGGCGAAGAAGCAGCAGCAGCCGCTGCTCGCTTAGAGCGCTGCGCTGCTCGAAAAAACTGCCACGAGCTGCCCATGCATAGATAGGACCGTGACCTTGAACTCCTCCGAACTGTCACGAGGGTGACAGGCTATCTATCTTTGCTGTGGCAACAGCTTGCTAATCGCGATGGCTCGAATGGATTGGCCTCTGCGATGCCATGCGTATCAGCCGCTCTGCTGCTGCTCACTTGCGTCCTGGAGACGACTCGTGCGTCAAGCCGGGCCTGCTGTTTGGCCATGCATTCGTGCTCTTTTAGGAATGTACGATGAGCAGCAGTCGGCTGCCGAACCCAACTCAGTAGTCATCGGGCTGGCACCGAGCAAGTTTGGCTACGATGACATGAACCGAGCTTTTCGGCTCGTTCTTGACGGTGCCCATCTGATTGCACTTAATAAAGGTCGATACTACCAGAGACCTGATGGCCTGGCTCTGGGGCCAGGTGAGCTGTCGGCATGGCTGCTGCTGTGCAGAGTGTGACCTGTTGCTACTTCAGATCACCTGTTTTATGAAAATACCATGCAACACCATGCCTGCATAGGCAAGTGAAGACTGAATTCTCACGTATTTCTCTTTTCATCTGTGACTCGTGAACTAAGATGGCATATTGTCCTGGCGTGCAAGGCTTGTGATAGCAGTAAATGATATCGTGCAATGGGCGATGTCGCTAGTTACCGTTATTATCTCTGCATCGGGGATGGCGACAGGATTTGTGGTCACTTGCGAGTTTTCCTAAAGTCGAAATTGAGTTGCCTACTCGGGCTCTATCTACCACGTGCCTCTCCGATGAACAGCAGCATTCGCTTGCATGAGAATCTTCATAACCAAACTAGGTCGAAGTAGCAGTTGCCACTGCTGCTCACCTGGGTGGCTGCCTAGCCGATGCTGATTGGCTGGTGTAAGAGCACAGGCTGACTGTCGCTTGTGCGTTTTGGCAGGGCACGCTCGCATGCGCGGCTGATGATATCGCATTCCTCCGGCATCCGCCCTCTCGTACGTTTGGCTATCTGCTGATAGGACCGTTCGTCATGGCACTGGAATATGCAACAGGCAAGACGTGCTCAGTAATCGGCAAGCCTGAGCCTTCCTTCTTTCTGGAGGCCACAACAAGCATCGGCTGCAGACCAGAGGACTGCTTCATGATCGGAGATGTGCGTATCCGGAGCAGCATTGCAGCAGCCCAGGCTGTTGCTGCTTGCTGGCGCCGTGTCGTCACACGCTAGCCAGTCGCCCCCACACGCTCGCCCCCACACGATTGAGGCTCTTTGGCCGCTACATAAATGAGCCTGTTAAACCTGGTAGCCTTGAGTGTTTTTTAAACTTTTTTTGTTGCAATGATCGTACCCCTAGCCAGCAGATGCTGTTGCACCAAAACCAAGCCCAATCCCGGCATCAAGCTGGCTGGATTTTGGAGGACGAGATCAGTGAACTGCCCACCCACTGTTACAGTGTCTAGGATGCCACCAGGCAGCCACCTTGCCCATAAGCACCGCTGCTTCGGCAGTTGCTCCTTCACCATTGAATGAACCGACTTTTATCATTCTAGCTTTTCGCTCTCCTGCCGGGGTCCCATAGCTGCCCGCGCTCGTGCCTACTGTGCATGCAGTGCTGCACGTGCCGCCCCTCCCCCGAAAATCGTGTGGGCAAGCATGGCTTCAGGTTTATGTGCTCTTTTCGTAGGACGTGCTTGACGACGTGGGCGGGGCGACCAATGTTGGCATCAAGGGTGTGCTCGTACGAACTGGTAAGCTGCTAAGCCAGAGAAGATCGTAACGAAAACGCTTTCTTATTTTACCGTGCCCCATGTTCGGCCGGAAGTCGTGCTCGTATACTGCTGTTCTGCCTGGCAGTGTGGCTACACCCGTTCGGGTCTCGGCTGCTCCCGCGATCTTGGCACGGCTGTTTGGTGCAGCTTTAACAACTGTAGGGAAGTACAGGCCCGGAGACGAGAGGAAGCTTCAGCAGCCACCATATATGGTGTGTGAGAGCTTCAGTCATGCTGTGGATGCCATCATATCTGCGCTCGGTGCTGCTAGCCCTGGCGGTCGCCTAGGAAACCAGCAGGAGCTCGTGGACAGCACCGTTTGACAGACTGCTGACTCAATCGAATGTACGGACTCACTAGCAGCAAGTGGTGTCGGATGTGCGCAGGTCCTAGTCCTGTGCAAATCCTCAGAACATTGTCACGTGCACATTGGTCTGAGGCAGTCATGAAAGCTGACTGGCAATCAGCCATGCCGAAGAGCAGCAGCCCTATTGCATGCATACAGCTGGAAAAGTAGGTGCCCGACCACCTCAAATGAAGCCCAAGAGCTCGTTTGTCTTACATTGCAGCCCATCATCTATCAAAAGAGTTTCGGCTCATGAAAACTACAGCATCGGTTGCTTGGTAACAGCATATTCCAAACAAAAGACCTGTCTTCAGATGAAAAGACTAGTCTTGAAAAGCTATTTGCCCCACCCAGCTCGGGCAACGGACCACGTGACCGGTGTGCAGGTTATGCTGTTGTTGTCTTTTTTTACGTTTATTACAGAGCTGCTCCTTAAGCAGTCGTGCTGATAGCTGCTCTGAGGTTAGACCTAGCAACAGTGCAGGGTCTATACGGTTTCGTCCATTGAATTTGACTGACCAGTGCTAGCTGTTGGTAAGGTAACCCTAACACGCACGCCTGTTACCTGATCCGGTCATGCTAACAGGTTAACGCTCGATGCTCCTTTGATATTGGCCTATTATCAGCACTAATGAGAAATAAATATTTTTCCTTTTTCTTGCTAAACCATCAGCTCTGAAGATGGGAGGAGTAGCAGCACAGCATTGCTTTCTGGTCGTAATACTTTTACACGCTGTCACGAAGACGCTGTCACGAAGACGTTGCATTGCCTCTACGTTTGTAACAATGCACTTTTAATAATCAGCCAAAAACAGGCTCTGATAGCAGACTGCTGGCAAGCCAGATCAAAGCTGTTGTCACAGCAGCCTCCCAGCTTCTAGGCATATCATCTTTGGATGCATGATTGGAGACAAACATCATCACCATGGAAGCCTATTACCAAGTCTCACTCGGCCAGCTCGTCTGTTTTGTTGGAAACACGGCATCTCCATTTTCTGCCTGAAGTTCACAGCAGCTTTCTTTTTACAATCGTCATCGACAAAGTTGCAGGGGCAATGTCTGTCACTTTTCTTTTTTTCTGATTATCGCATAACCTTACGGAGGCACAAAGGTGAGCAGGAGAAGACTTGCAGGGGCACGTCACTTCGTCCTGCTGCATCGAGTGTGGAGAACGTTTCCTTGACCAGGTCACGAACGCTCATGCTTAGAATGCACGAGGCGTGAGACTCGAAGCATGGCCCTGAGCAGGCCGAGCACTGCTTTGCCGACCTCACGTATTCAATGAGACATCGAGGCAGATCGTCGGCTCCATACTTGAGCCTGCAAACGAAAATGCAATGGGATCCTAAGGAAGTAGGACAGACGAATATGCTATCGAGACAGCCACACGGGGATTATCCCTATCACCAGAACAACTTTCACTGGCATGCATAGAGAATGAAACAAAAACGAGTGAGCAGCTGCCCTCACAATTGCATACAAGTGAAATGGGCTTTAAAGCAGTGGTTTACAGCTCTCGAGTAGGGTGACAAGATTGTCACCCTGAAACACGTGACATCTCTTTCAAAAGCAAGCAATGACGATGGAGCTGAGTTTGCAGAGTGTGTGGCTCCAGTGCACCGTTCAAGTATACAGTAGGGGTTGCCCGCTTTGTAGCAGCACGGCAGGAATCCAGGTAGCCCTGCTTCACACAATGTCTATTGTGGTGCTATGCAAGTCCACATTCGTTCTGATCACCACCCATTCTCATGCCACCAAGGAATCACTAGCTTAGCTTCTTCCTGCAGATATTCCACAAGGCAGGAAGTTTTAGGCATGATGCAAAGACATCTGGCAGTTCATAGTATGACAAATTAAATTCAATAAGAAGCTGAACATGCAGAGAAAGTGGCTTATATAGTTCATTCGTATAGCGCCCTAAGAGAACTTAATCACTATTCAGGCGCTTCACATGTGCCTCGGGGCTCAAGCCCCCCCCCCCCCCCCGACCTCAGCCAGACCTTGGTCGAGGCAAGCACCTTAAACGCAGGACCAAACCAGTTCGAGTGCTCACTCAAGCAAACCCAGTAGTAGGCATTTCATTTTCAAGTTAATCACTCATAATGATAATAATAACAATACACTTGATAAAACGCCCCCAGAGAACTCAATCCTGCCTCAATCTCTTTCTAGGCGCTTTACATTTGCTGCAAAGGAAACAGGATCGAATGGTGAGTGGTATCATGCTTGATGATGAACAACATGAATAACATGGTTAGGGGTGACATGCACAGGGTCAGCATGCAAGTGTGGTTAGTGGCAGCATGCAACAGTGTCAGCACACATAAGCACATAAAGGACGAATCACAGGGACCCACTAAATGCTGTCATAAATAGGTGCGTTTTGGTCATAAAAGTGTGGGGAATAAAGGCCACTGTATATACTTTCTTAAGCAACGACAACTATTCTCCTGCTGCCGACTATGGCTCATCCTTTCCAGTGGTCCTGAGCTGCTACTTCCATGTTACTCACTACCTCAACTGGTCTCCTGGCTCTGCTATGCTTCCAAGTTTCTCTTTGTTGCATGAAATGAAGTCTGGCTATCGAATTCGTACCGAAAGCCACTTAGGCTAGAGTTTGCTATACAAAACACCCACATAGTCTTTGTGGAGTTGCTGACGGAGATAAATTACATTACATAAGATGAATGTAGTATTTGATGACCGAGGTCGTGGGCTCGAGCCCTGTGGCATTATGTGAGGCTTCCAAATAGAGATTACGTTCTCTTAGGGTGCTATACAAGCAATTAAGAAATAACTTGCTGCCAAGAGACAAAAATAAATTATGTAATCTGAACCTGTTAAGCCCTTGCCGATGCTTCACAATAAACTTGTCTGCAAATTGGCAGCATTTACGATATGGCCACATGGTACTAACACTACAAGCTTAACCCATACAGTTTTTTCCACTGTAAGCCCAATTCAGCTGCTAACGTACGCAACACACATAATCATATATATCCACTTTGATTCTTGGCCCAACTCAGTTTGCAAGGAAGCTGGATCAAACTGTGCTACACAAACGGGGTAAGAACAGGGAGTTGGGCCGAAACCGTGTCCATCCTTGACCTTCTCCAGAGGCAGCCGGTCACAAGAGAGCAGACGAGGCAAATCAAGGGGGAGGGAAGGTTGAGGGGGAAAGGAGGGGCAAAACTCCATAAGCAAGTCGCAGTTCACTGCCAACCCCCCCCCCCCCACTTGGTACATCTTTGATTGGGCAGTTCCAGCACGACTATTTCGAACCAGCATGCAACGATCGCTGCCCGAGAAACTCCCCAAGTAACCGAACTGGTGGGGAAGAGAGCGTTAGATCCTATGCCTTAAGGGTTGCTAATGGCAACAATGTAATAACTTGCAGTGAAGATTAAGTGCATTGTTAACTTGCGAACTTTAAAAACCATGGCAATTTTTTAAGAAGGATTAGCAACTTGACAGCAGGCAAATTGTTGCCATGCTGAGCATGAGTGGAGAGCACCTGAGGAGAAATTTGGAGCAGACAGAGTCTCCGTCTGGTAGTCGGTGAACGACGTCAGCAGCAAAACTCTGCCAGAACCGAAGGCGATATGTCTGTAGTCTAACACCTATGCATACATATGGCAATTCCTAATAATAATAATAATAATATTGCACTTGATAAAGCGCCCTCAGAGAACTTAATCTCTTTCTAGGCGCTTTACATTTGCTGCAAAGTGATACGCAATAGAATAGTAAGTAAAATCATGCTTGAAAAACAAACAAAATGAATAACATGGTTAGGGGTTACATGCACTGGGTCAGCATGCAAATGTGGTTAGTGGCAGCATGAACAGTGTCAGCACGCATAAGCACATCGAGGACGAATCACAAGGACCCACTAAATGCTGTCCTAAATAGGTATGTTTTTAAGTTCTGATAGATAATGTTCTTTGGAAGTACTAGACTTCACATTATTTTAGGGCAAGCCATGTTTTCCTCTTTCTTCTTTTTTTTTAATTGACAAGTAATGCATTGCCAAAACACTTTAGTTTAAACTCAATTAGAAGGACTGTTGCAGTATGTGTTTAATTGGCCTTCTTGCATTTAAGTTTTTCAAAAAATAAGACAAAATAACCAATTGTATCGGGCAATGAATGTAACTAGGAAAAAGGCCAATCGCGGCAACGAAGGCTGCAGTGCAATGGCTGCTGATGCAATCATGGCAGCTATACGAAAGATGCAACCGTGGCAGTTATACGAAACTGCATTCTGCCCAGTTTTGATATCTCCAGAAAAGTCGCTACTACAAGACACGCTTCAAAAAGCAAACCCAGCGAGAGTAAACAGAGCCCGACGAACCTGCGTTTTACCACCACTCGTGCAGACAGTTCGCACAGCGAGGCGACTTGGTCGCCCAGGGGCTTTAGCAGGCTGCAGCTGGGTGCTGCTTCTCCTAGGAACCTGTTTCCATACAGATCCAAAAAGTCAAGACAAAGCCGCCTAAAGCTTGCTGGCAGGATTTGAAGCAGGTTGTTGGAGGCATCCAAAGTCCGCAGATTCACGAGCTCGCCGAAGCCCGGCGGCAGCGCCACCAGACGGTTGTGTCCAACACGAATTGTGGTCAGCCTAGACAGACGACAGATCGTCGTGGGCAGCCGGTGTAGGTGATTTGAAGACACATCGATGCTCGTCAACGACGATGCCAGGCAGCCGCTCGAGGTTGTAGGTGCACAAAAAAGAGCATCGGGCAACGTGTCGATACTGTTGAATGACAGATCTAAGGAGCAAAGTCGGGTCAACTGAGATAGTTCAGCTGGGACGGTGGTGAGACCGTTGTGACTGAGACTTAGAACGGAGAGAAAGCGAAGGCCAAGGATTCTGCTGTCCACCCGCTTCAGCTTGCAATAGCTGACCTGGAAGTAAAAAAAAAAAGCGCAAATAATTTACTTATTTAAGGAAGCCAGTACGACCAAGGGATACAGGCAATGAATTATGTGTACAGTAATCAAGCACTCGAGGAGACGCCGAGATGCAAGAAGAACTGTTTTACACGTGCTGGACAAGATACCTTTTCCCCGGTCGGCTTACGATTTACAGTAATGTGGGGAGCCAACAAAAGAGGCAAATTTTCGATATACAGATCGAGAGCAAAAGTCCTACTCGAACCCACCATGACGTGGGTCATCATTATGGAAATTCTGTAGTAATTTCAGCCTCCCTACCCTGTGCCTTCGAGTCCTTCCAGGACTGTAAATTAGCTGCTTTATTCTTTCACTTAAAAAATTGCTAGCGACATATGTTTCTGCTCTGCAGGTACTAACACCGTGGACCTCACTTCCATAATTCTAACGACGTCTACTCTCCTGCTGCTAACTCCACATACTCCCAGTTGCCCTGCACCCCTAGTTCCATGCTACTCACTTCTTCAAATGTGCTCCTGACTCAGCTATGTTTCTCACTTTCTCTTTACTGCGTGAGATGAAGTCTGTTGGTTACCGAATTTGTGCCAAAAGCCGCCATCCTTTTTCAAAAAGCCTTGCTGGTTTGGCTCAGCGGTTAAGGTACTCGCCCCGAACAAAATCTGGCCGAGGTCGTGGGCTCGAGCCCCGTGGTACATATGAAGTGCCAGAATTGAGATTAAGTTCTCTTAGGGTGCTATACAAATGAATTGTTTATTTATTTATTTAAAACGTCAGAGCTTGCGAAAATGTCCATGTTATACATGCTCGCAAATGATCTCAGCTACAGGTACATGAAATTCGACTAAAAAAATATAGGACACGTGCCCCCCCCCCGTTCAAAAGGTGGCCCAGCTGATGCTGAAAGTAGACACCGGACACAAACAAACTGCCATGAAATAATTGCGGCACGTGTGACGTTTTCAGAGCTTCCCGATATCGCGCTTATGCTTCTATATTCGATGAATGGATGCAATAGAACTTGGATGGGATAAATGCAATGCTCTGAAACCGTTTTGAATATACTTGTTCGATTCTTCTTATCAGCCGAGTGATGTGTCAGCTCAAGTCTATAATATCATGTATAATCATAGTTTAGTACTGAGCACAGAATACCTCAGATGATTCATACATCCCCGAGGAATATCTGAGAGGATTGAAAGGCATGCCAACGTAGCAATACTACCTGCAGCTCCTCTAGCGATTGTGGAAAGCCACGTGTCACGGGATAATCTTGCTGAGCGGTGACTGAGAGTTTGGTCTTCAGATGGGCGATCTGTTTCGAAGTGGGTGGTGCCAATACAGACAACGGGCGGCATGGCTGAGCTGCCTCGACACGACATCTTTCGGTTTCACCGCCCGAGCTGCCACCAAGCAGGCTGTCGACATTCTTACCTAGAACGACCGTCTCCACGACCCTCAGCAAGCTCTTCAAGTTCGAGCTATCAGCCTACAGAGAAGACAGTAAGGAGCTAGCCATCAAGCTAAGTAGTGATGTGTAAATGCTGCATGCGTGCAGACACTGGCCACGAGGAGTAAATGCACCGCTCTGCACTGGAGATGCACCGAGGAATGCAATCCAATAAATGATGCTGCGTTTACAGATGCATACAGTTTGCACAAGCAGGCACCGAGTTGCTACTCGTAACCTTGCAGGCACACACCTGCAGTTTGGTTTTGGAATAAAATGCGACAAGGGGTTGAGCTAGGAACAATGAGCACAAGAAGGCACTTTGAAGTAGCCGATAGCTGCATTTCACAGCCATTACCTTGCTAATAATAATGTCGTGTTGAGGTTCTGCAAAGCAGATGGTTGCTTTCCCTTCGTCCACAAATTTACGATGCACGTGCAGGATATTTCCAGCTATCTAAACGCACGACGAGCGCACTCATGCCAAACACACAGCGTACATGCACAGAGACCTGACACGATAAAATGGGCAGTGCCTGGGGATCAGGTTGAACAGCACTTACTGGCCACCCAACAAGCAAGCAAGGCATCACCATAGGGAAACCGAATCGAGCTATTCATAAGCCAGAAGGCGACTACAACGATTTACAGGTACGAACTTCTAGGTGAGGCAAGACTTGACATGCGAGTCAACGTTGGCCTGAACCTGTGAACTTGGGGAGCATTGTTACTCTGCTCCCCAAGGTTAAGTGAATGTAGATAATCAGCTAACTGCATCTGCAGAACTCGACAACAAAAACCTGAGATAACCTATACGACTCGAGCATTTCTTTAAGACTGTGTGGCACCTTCAATATTATGCAGTTTGATTGCAAACTGAATTGTAATGACCTGGCCAGGCACACTGCCAACATATGCATTAATGCACACCAACTAACGGGCGACGAAGGTCAGCTACAAGTTCACCAGGATTACAGGCGATAGGGCTGCCCACCGGCTCTGAAATGCCGAGCTGGTTTGGCCCAGTGGTTAAGGTGCTCGCCCAGATCAAGGTCTGGCCGAGGTCGTGGGCTCGAGCCCGTGGCACATGTGAAGCGCCTGAATGGAGATTATGCTCTCTTAGGCTCTATACAAATGAATTATTATTTATTTGATTTATCTTCAAAGGCAGCACTGCCTCATCGTGTAATGATTCACTTTAGGCACAGTTCATGCTAATAATAATAATAGGTCGCTTGTAGCGTCCAAGGGAAACTAAATCTCTATTCAGGTGCTTTAGAAAGCAAAATAGGAGAAGCAATAACCAAAGGTTAATGACATGCAATGTATCATATGTGTATGTATATATATATATATATATATATATATATCATATATCCTATATGTATCATCTAATCATCATTTTAGACAAGCAGCCAAAAGTAAAAGTATCATACTTAGGCCAGCATGGAAAGGAAGGAAGAAAGAAGACACTCAGAGTCACTGGTTAGTTAATAATAATAATAATAATAATAATAATAATAATAATAATACACCTGGTTATGGCATCCTCAGATAACTCAATCTCTTTCTAGGCGTGTTACATTTGCTGCAAAGGAAACACGATAGAATGATAGTATCCATCATGCTTGGTAAACAACATGAACAACATGGTCATGGATGACATGCACAGGGTCAGCATGCATAAGCACATAAAGGACGAACGACAGGGACCCACTAATTGCTGTCATAAATAGGTGCGTTTTTTATTTCTTTTTAAACGTTGGACCCTATGTTAGTGATACGCATTAAATCATGCACAGATGTGACACAGGCAAATGACACAGGAACAAAGAAGACTGGAGTGGAGGCTGGGGTGGAAGGAAAGCTGAGCTGAACAGAAGCGTCTTTAGCTGACACTTATTTAGGTGCGAAGTCATTGCAGATTAGAACAGAAATCAGAAGCAGGTTTCAGACTTTCGGTGCATCTGAACTGAAGGTCCGATAACCAATCTAAGGTGAGGAATGGCGAAACGACTGAAAGCATAGAAGTGTGTGGTACGAGAGCTCTCACCAGAGGAACAAGGAGGTCGGAAAATTAGGCCGATGTAAGCAAGTGAACAGAGCTGTAAGCCAAACAGAGGATCTTAGAAGTCAATTCGATGCTTGATACGAAGCCAGTGAAGCTCAGGAAGATGCAATGCGATGTTGCATCTACATTGTTGACGATATACTAGCCGAGCTGCTGAACTTTGCACCAGCTGGTGACGATTAAGGGCACTGGCCTGGAGACTGAATAAAAAGAATTGCAGTAATTTAGAAATGCGTTGGGCTGTCGTATTCAAGTCGAAATAAGCCCTCATTGTGGCAATGTTTATCAGCTGAAAGTAGGCTTTGACTTGACGACTTTAGGCCAATGGCAAGTCGTTTAGAAATAGCACGCCCAAATTGCAGGCAGACGTCACTCGAGTGGTGCTTTAGGAACGTTCAGCAAGGAGAGCTGAAGCCATATTTGGGGGAACCTGCAGACAATAGCGAGTGGTTCAAGGAGTACAAAAACAAAATCTTACGAAGCAGCAGCAGAAGAAAGCCTTGACTAGCCAGCAGGTGCATTGACGCTAGCGATAGTGGGGCAAGGCCATGGCGAGGTGCCTCATGCGTATGACCGCTGGTGGCACGGCGGTGTGTGCCAGTGCCGACGGTGCACGAAATCAGACGCTCGCCCCCTCTCCAGGAGGAGAATGGCATCGCTGTGTACCTCAAACGGGAGTAACTTCGTCAAAAAAAGTGCAAATGGTACACGTGCAGTTGTGGTCTGTGTGGCTGGCCAGATGTTGTAAATAGAAAGGCAACAGTCATCAGTTTGAAGAAGCACCTCAAGAGCATGACCGGCAGATACAGACAGTGATCAGCAATACAGACAGCCATCCACCGATATAGACAGCCGTCCACGGATACAGACAGCCGTCTACCGATACAGACAGGGTAGGACCCGATGATCCATCGCCATTGACAGAAGGTAGAAGGTAGCATTAGTGGCTGGGGTAGTTTCATTAGAGCTTGAGATCGAAGTTATACGTCTCAGAACCACAGCCATAATAATAACAATAAGTCGTTTGTATAGCACCCCAAGAGAAACAACTCTCTATCCAGGCACATTTCAGCTTGCTCCAAGTGAAGAAATAACCAAGGGCAAATGACACCAATTATAGCATGCTTAGACGAGCATGCTAAAGCACACAAGAAGACACTCTGGGCCACCGGTTACTAGGATCCCTGCTATGTAACATGCACTGAATCGTGCACAGGTGGGCATGCACAGTGCATAGAAACAAAAAGACAAGTTAACTGGGATGAATGGAAAGCTGAACACGGAACAGATAACGTTTCACTGAGACTTAAATGAGGAAAAGTCAATACCGGGGATGATAGTGGCTAGAAGCAACTTACAGACTTTCCAGCTCATGTGAACTGACGGCCTGATCACGCAACGATTTCAGCTCCAAGTTAACCACCCACTACTGCAGGTGCAGTGCATACTAAACAAGATGTATATACACATATACTAGCGCTAGCACAAATCGCTGTATTTTGTTATATGTTACAAATAGTCAGCCTTTTTAGGAATCTCATGCGAAAGAAACGAGCCTGCGTGCGCTTATTTCGTGACTTCATATGACCTTTAAATTTGCCTTTTCGGCATATAATTTGGCTTGCACTTTGTTAACCGAGACTGCAGGAACAGTCACACAAGCTTCCTTCGTGTACACACAATAACGCAAAAGTATGTAAGAAGCGCATTAAATAATGTTTTCTTAGCAACCATTTGCTTTCAGAGGTACCCTAGAGGTGGGGACCTACTTCTACACAAACCTGATTCTTTACATATAAACTGTAGGTGCCTAGGCTGGTTAGTTGCATTTACAACCGGGGCATATGTCCCGGTTTCTATTGGGCTCGGCAGAGCTAAGCCTAGTTGAAGCCCACAACATGCATAGCCAAGTTGGTCTTGCTTCTACTTTTGGGCACAGGTGTAAGGTCAGTCCAGCAGTGAACCAAGATAGGTGCGCCTTTTGTTGGACAAAGAAGCACACGCTATAACATCTATAAATAAAAAACTCGGCTTCGGCTATTTCGGTAGCACGGCTTAAGTGACTTGCGTGCAGTCAATGCAGGGTGGGAGCAGATCTCCTTTAGTGTAATGTATCTCCATCTGTAACTCCACCAAGCTACTAATCCCCAAGGACTAATCAGGTAAAGTTTTCTATAGCGCATTCAAATCCCAAGGCAGATCCCATTGGGCATACGGTAGCCAACAGACTTCATCTCTCGAAACAAAGAGTAGGTGAGAAGCATAGCTAGTCAGGAGGGGAGTTGAGGTAATGAGTCACTTGGAAGTAGCAGCTCAGGACGACTAGAAAGGATGTGCAACAGTCGGCAGGAGAGTAGATGTCGTTGTGTAAGAATTGTGAAAGTGAGTTCCGAAGTCAACGATCTGCAAAGCAGAAGCTTTTGTTGCCAACGGTCTTTAGGTGAAGGAACGGAACAGCTAACTTATTGTCCATACAGGACCTGAGGGCACGAGGAGGCTGAAATTGGCGCAGCAGTTCAGCTACTCGCTACCTCAACTGCTCTCCTGACACTGCTATGCTTCTCCATTTTCTCTTTGTTGAGTGAGATTACATCTGTTGGTTACCGAATGCATACCGAAAGCTGCTTGGGCTGTGAGTATGCCATACAAAACTCTCCTACGTGACACCCACGTAGACTTTGAGGCTTTGTGGAGATTCATACAGAGATACAATACATTACATTAGGTGTGAAGGAGCCAAGCGGTGATAGGCCTTGTGGGTCAGCACAAGACCTTTACTCTGTATCCATTGATCAAGCAGAAGCAATAGTCCTTTAGCAAAGTAGACATGTGACTGGGCCTCTAGGGATATGCTGACTAGTCTTGCAGCCATATTCATCACCAGCTAAAGTGGCCTAATGGCTTTTTTGGGAGCCCAGCCAAAATGGAATGGCAATCTAGCCGAGACAGAATCAGAGAGCTAGTTAAACTTTTGCAAGCCATCGTGGCCGACAGTCCCTAACCTTAGATAGGGATCGAACTTGATTGCAAGCTTCGGAGGCAGTCTCTAGAATGAGGCTAGACTATGATGAACTGAGCTGGACGTGTACTCGATACTGGTTGGGCGGTCTCTCGGCCTTGGTCCAACCTTATCTTTCAGTCTGATTACCCTACTTGCAATCTAAACGGCTCAACAGTTTTTTTAGTATAAGCTTATGCGTAGCAGGGGAGCATTTGAACATAAACCAGACACGAAGGATTGGCATTAGGGAAGAAACATGAACAAGTATTTCCAGGGTGGTAGCATAGACGTGTTACCACACTACTGTTGGTTGGCCACGTGTGACAACAAAGGGATGACGACCCGCTGATACTGGCTGCACAGGGTTAATAGAAAGCCCCACTTCGAGCGCTCTCTCTCCAAGTCGTGATCAAGGGCAAGGTTGTGAGCGACGACAGCTCGAATGGGGGGGGGCTTTAGGAGCACGACAGATAAAGAAAAGTCAGCAATGTAAGCCATTAATTAATAAGCAAAGCAACAAAGAAAAAGCCGTTAGCTATGGGCATACCAACACGTCCACTTCTGTCGACTGGGGGGGCGTTTTCCTTTGGCAAACGAAAGCTAATTAATAAGCCACTGAGATTGCAAATGGAAGGCATTTGCCATAGAAAAGGTAAAGAGTTATCAACCGGACTGCTTACAGCACTTGCTTGGTCGTGCTTGAGGCTGCCGGCATTGGGACCTTCACCTTATCGATGGGGTTATGGTTAGGAATGCAAAGTCAACTATGTTGGCTCTTGGCCCGATGCCAGAGTTCCTGCTGGGGAAAGGCTGCATCTGGCAAACATGGACGACACCAAACATACTGTACAAGCAAGAGCAACAATGTAATTCTTTGCAGACTCACATGCCCTAGTCCTTAGCCCGCCAAGTCTGTCTCCCAATCCAAATTCTACAAAGGTTGTCTGTGCTACAGGTTAGAGCACTCTATAAGAGTGCTCTAAGGCAAGCTAAAAAGAACCCTCACCTTGTAGAAAGTGCCATTTCGATTCTGTGCAGTTGACAGCATGAGGTAGATGGCACCATCTTTGGCAACAGACTTCCGGCCGATCGAGACGTGAGTCCTCGAGGGCCGAGCCTTGGCCTTGAGGCTGAGGCTCGGAAGTAGGCGGTTGCTAATATGAACATCAGCTAGGACTTTCATGGCTAGCTGCTGATTTGCTACCTTCTTGCAGCAGTGCTTAATCGTGCAGAGGCCGGAGTAGTCTGTAAGTATCAGTGAGAATACGAAAGTGAAGCAGGAAAAGTTGCTGTCAGTTTCACAACACAAGGTAACACGACAATATTACCAAGCAGAATTGTGAAAATCAAAATGAACTTGCCTGCACCCACAAAAAAGTTGCTGCATCGACCATGAGCCGAGCTCAACTCATGACAAGGTCAAATGTCGACGAAAGTAACTCATAGGCTGAAGTGCTGGGCTGAAGTGCAGGGGCCCCATTCAGGCTATGCTAAATTAATTTTTTTTAGGCGAGTAGAGGCAGAATGCTGGTCACATTAGAAATGCACTAAACAAGAATATTGAAGAACATTGAACATTAAAACAAGAATATTGAACTTATTGAAGAACACGTTCTTCAATATACATTAATTGAATCGACTCAACAAACCGAGCTCAAGCATTCTCCGATGGCATGCTTTCGAACACCTTCAGCTATTTTAATGACAAAACTTCTTCCTATTGAAATTAAAACAACCTTTGTAGGTAGCTATCCTAAGTAGAAAAGAATGAATTCGCTTCTAAGTAACACCAGGTCATCCACTTGAAAATTTCTGAGCCAAAGGCCTAACTTGAAGGTGCACTAGGTGCAATTTTCTGGTGACAGGAACGGTTGCAAGCCAGAACACGACAGAGACACTTGCAACAAAGGCAGCAAACTTGGCATCGGACAATCAACCGAGTTCATGTATCCTAAACATAGATTTATCTGAAATTCAGATACAGCATTTGCTCGTTCGTTGTAAATTGCCCATTAAGTGCTTAAGCTTGCGGAAATGGTGAATGGTAAAACTAATAAATTGACACACTTCTTTCCCAGCGTATGCAAAATGCCTAAAAAGAAATAGTTCTCTTAGGAACCTATACATATGCTTTAGTATCATTTTATTGTCATTATATACTGTGAGATAGTCCAGGTGACAGGCAGGCAAGCATGCAGCCAGACGGAGAAATAGACAAAGCAAATGGAAAGAGGGAGGGATTGGTGGAGAGAGACAGAGAAGTAAGGGAAGGTTACCAAAGCAACAATAAAGAATAGGGAAACACCGACATGCAACAGCTGATGCAAGTAAACCGCAGCCTTTCAAGACACCAGGAGTAGAGAAAGAGTAGAGCTCGTACTGACGTAGACACCAGGCAGTGCAGTGCACTGTAGCGCGAGTAAAGGACCAGGCATCGGGAGATTGCACACGTGAAGGCAGCTAGAAACAAAGCTACAACTCAAGAGTCAGACGTGCAGCGACATGGTCAGCCCGTAACCAAGGTTTTGGATACGAATCCTTAATATTGCTTTTTATGGCAATAGGTTAACACCGAACGAGCTCTCGATCCTAAGTAACCGTGGAAGGGGCGGGACCAAGAACGATAGGCGATGAGCTCAGTCGTGGTGCACCTGCAATGTGCCTGTAGCGAGCGCTCGGAACGCGCTCGGCCGAGCGGCTGCGCAAGTCCCAATCGCAGGTGCGGCGCTGCTACATCCATTTTCAAAGTGATATCTTTACTTGGCAGACAGAGGGCCACACGGTCGAACGAATCGTGGCAATAAAGAAGTCGGACCTGACCTATCAATCTCGGTGTCTGCGATGCGGTTATCGCGACCGAGCAGATTACCGTACGGCTCATGTGGCATCGCCTCGCAGCAACGCGACACGAGACCGAGAATTCGCCGAGGTACACTGCTTCGTGCTTCGGACGGCTGGCCTCGCGTAAGGAGGCAAAATGGTCAGCTCGGCCGCCGCCGAGCGAAGCCCTCCGCTGTCGCTCACCACGCCAAAACAGAGGCGGTCACAACTATTAACTTCTGACGTCAAGGCGGGGATGCGATCTGCGGAGCGCTAACCGCAAGGCGAACGGTGAGAAGGCGGGAGCAAAATCAGCGACGACCCGCGACGCAGGATCTCGGACGGCGGAGATCCGCAGAACGGCGGAGATCCGCAGAACGGCGGTGCTATTCCCGCGCGCAGCAATTATGAGCATCCCATCAACAAGTAGCGGCCGTCATCAGCATCGTACTATAAAAGCGTAGCATTCGAGACCGCGGGATACCCATGCTGTATACTTACCACGGCCTACCAGGCGCCAAAACGTCACTGTGAGCCTCCTAGCCCAGAGAGCGGTCCTGGCTGACCTTCCTGGCGAGAGCTTCTGGGGAGGCGCAAAGGTCAGAGCCTACCCTAATGACTTACTAATTGGGCTGTACCCGCATTGGCAGCCATAATGTCCGTCGCAGAAAACAGAGAGTTACAAGAAATAACGCGTCGCGGGTTGCCTTCATTTTCCGTGTCTTAAATATCGTTAGTTCACACCTCGCAGATGACCTTGGGGCGAATGGATCCGGCTTCCGGTTACTAGGACCGCTCCGGTTGGCTCGCGTCAGTACCTTCTCTTAAGTGCAAACTAGCTTCGGTTTGGTTAGCATCGTACGTTTACAATGCATTAATACGCTCGGCTATTACTATTTTGATTATTATTATCAATTCGACTGCGCCGACTCCGATAGCGAAGGCAAGTCATGCTCGGGCCTGTCTTCCGGGCGGGTATTTGCCGCGCGCCGAAGGGAGCCAGAAGAGCCAGAAGCCGTCGGCGCTTGATAGCGACGCCTAGAAACTCTGAAGGCGCTCTGACTGTACTCAGAGGAGCTTACAGGTGACGCAACATTCTGTAGCCAGGTGTGTCTGTCGGGAGTGTTGCAGTCGCCACATTATTACACTACTACGCGCCGACCTGCACTGGCTCCCCAGCAGGCTGCGCATCGACTTTTTCGAAGGTTCTGTCGCTCATATCCGGGTTCCTTAATTATCTTGCTGCGGCCTGTCTATCTGAAATACTCTTACGTAAGCCTAGCCGTTGTTCTATCCACTCTTCCGACTCAAATCATTCCCAGCCTTAATAATAATAATAATAATACATTATTATTGCGCCCTCAAAGAATTGAATCGCTTTCTAGGCACTTTACGGGTGCTGTATAGAAAGCATGACCTTAAAGCCTTAGGAGACTGTGTCTTTAGTTCGCATGCTCCATAAAAATGGAGCTCCCTCCCAACGACGTTATTACGTCCCCTGACTTGGCGACATTTAAAAAAGAAGCTAAAAACACACGCTTCCCCACATTATTTTCTGGGTCCTTGTGCATTGTCCTTCGTGTGCTTATTTTTTATGTCCGCGAGACCCTCACTAATCCCTGTAGCGATACGACGCATGCAGTGAGTTGAGATCTGACGCTCACAATACGCCAATTGGTAACAACGCAGCGTTTGATACAGTGTTGGCAGCGCTACAGCAGCACCTTAGTAAAAAAATGCACAGCAGATCGCACAGCGAATTACAGCTTGCATGACACGCGACTTCCGTCCGACTCACTTACAAGCTTGCAGCAGCTCGCATCAAGCGCTCCGACTCGCCGACAGGTAGCCTGCTGCTACAAGAGAGCTACTATGTCAGGCTCGGACGCTAAATGGTGGCCCGGTCGTAAGTCATACAATAATCAAGCTCCATGTAGAATCATATACTGCGATGCTTTCAAGTGCCGGCATATCGCAGACATTTCATAAGCGGTTCTCAGCTCAAAGTCAGCAGCCAAAGCCAAAGCTGTCGAGCTTCTGGCTAATATTTGCGCTGGGCGTGGCATTATGCGGACAGCGAGCACGCTTTCAATAACTATTTTTAGACGTTGCCTTTTACGGCAAAGGAAAAGGGCCCGGAAAGAGACTCAGTTCTCTGAGGGTGCACTACTAGTGTTTCGTTAATATTATGTACTCATTAGTGCCATGCGGCGATCTAGGAAATCGAGCGACGCCGAGCCGAAAGCGTTCTTCGAAGGCTCGATAAACACGCCGTACTCGTCGGGTCGCACGAGAATTGTGAGATGAACTCTGCGCTCGGCGCTTCGTCGGCTGCGGCGACTGACGAGATTTCCGGTGAAGAAGAAAAGCGAAATCCATCATGGCCATCGAACCTCTGAAGCGTTTGAGCAGCGTTACGAAGACTGAAGCTCATTCTTTTGAATTGGAAAAGGTCGACTGGGGTGCTTTAACGGCGGTCTTTGAGATATCGTGATATCGTCTCGAAGAATAGAAACCGGGTAATAATGGGTAATGGGTTCTCGCTAGATCAATCTGCGGCGGAAGCACGTGCTCCCCGTGCAGTAGTGGCGCGAAAGGCTGATGCAGGGACACAGGGCGGAGTCGTGTTTCGCGACGCCCTTCCAGGTTCGAGAGTCCCCACAATGCACCGCATGCAATGGGCCAGTACTCTCGCACTCCTGAGCACGGGCTAAGCCCTAATGCAGAACGTTTCGCTTCCCCAGCGAGTAAATGGTACCGGGATTGCGGGACTGAAGGAAAGCGGCTTAGGCGCGTTTATTGATAATTATTGATTAATGTCACGGTACGCACATGCATTTATGAGGCTTTGATGTGATTGGACTGTATGGGCTCGGGGCATACGGTTCTGCTTCTGGAGCCGCCGAACCAGGTGCTGTTGCGAGAGTGAAGAAATACATTTGGTTGGCGCTTGAGATTGCGCTGCATTTCTTCTGCGATTTTTTAATCGAAACTAAGGGGTAGGCTCTTTCCTGCCCGCCCACGAAGTGTCCATGCCACTCCGCTCGCTGCAATGTCGTTGTCGCGGGGCTAAAGCAAGACGAGTGGAAGTTTGATTAAATCTTTTTATGAAAATATTGTATGCGCAAACGCTAACAGGGGAATAAACAGCACTACAGGGGTGACCCCAGGTACATCGGGCTGCTGGGGACGAGGGGGGGGGGAACGATACAGACACTGCGAAAGAGGAAGGAAGGGACGCCCTCAGGACGGAGTGATCTTGAAGGAACGGAGACGGAGACTCGCCCGCGAAACGGAGACTCGCTAGCGGGGCACATCTCAGCTTGCCGAAGGCTTCAGCTCGGGGAGACGGACAACGTACTACACGAGGGGAACCCGGAATAAACAAGCCATAACAGCGAGCGTCTTAACTCCAGCCACGCTCGGACCGTGGTTAATTGTGGCATTCCGTGATTGACTGAATTGTTAAGAAACGCCAGCCATCCATCCTTCTGGATGTGGACAGTGAGCTACTCGGGACACTCCGCGCCCGGTCTCAGGTCTCTGCCGATGAGCTCTCGTACCCAATTGGCCTGATTAGAAGGCGTCATCGCCTATCCGGCCTCGAGTCAAAGGTCAGGCTTATGCCGAGTTTGCTACATGAGCCCTGCTCCTTACCCGCTTCCTACCTTATCGAGTCGTCATTGTTTACACCACTAATACTGGTGACGGTAGGTGACTTAGTGAAGACTTAACGAAGACTCAGCAGCCTACTGCGGTTCTATTTCTTGGTCAAGATTCAGAAAAGGCTTAGCAAACGACCCATGGCGGACGAATCTACCAGCAAAATAATCAAAGCGTTCCGCGAGAGTCGCTGTTCAGGAGAATCTACGAGCTAGTCATACAAGAATAAGATAGTGAAGCGGCGGGCGATAGAAGCCATGGCGGAAGGTTACAATTCACCGAGAGATGCATCGAAAAGAGCAACTTCCTACCTCCTTAACAAAACAATTTTCCCATGAACACCAGGGAGCAGAGCAAGTGAAAACCGTGTATGCTTCCTACAAAAAGGAAGAGCACAGTAGGACGGAAATATTAATATAGTAAGCGAGATTCGTACTGAATACCCAGTTTTAGCCTAGCCGGTGGTCTCTAGCCAGCCGTATCGCATTATAGTCAACCTCTGGACATTTTACTCAGGCAAACTGTGACTCAGATATTGGAAAACCTGATGCTAAAAATGGGCTCCGCCAGCATATCTCCTGTTTAACCTGCACGCAATCTAGGTCTCATGTTCCAAAGTGACCTTTCATTAGACGACCACATTAGCTCTACAATCAAGTCTGCTTACTTTCGGCTACATAACATTGCCAAAACTCGGGCTTGTTTAGATAAAGATACCACATCTAAGTTGGTCCATGCATTTGTGACATCCCGTCTCGACTTCTATAACTCACTGCCTGCTGGTTTCCCTGCGTGTGCAGTCAGGCGCTCACAGCTGGTGCAAAATTCTGCAGCTGCAGGCTCGTCTGTCACGAGCGGCGAAATGGCCACGTGACACCACTTCTCGCCGACCTTCTGGCTCCCAAACAAGCAGCACATCGACTTCAAGATTCTGTCTTTTGCCTTTTTCTTACGTTTTTACTTTTGTTTTTACTTTTTTTTCTTACTTACTTTTAATTTTATACGTACGAACCTCAAAACCATTGGAGACAGTGCATTTAGTTCCTCCGCTCACAGAGCCTGGAGCTCACTACCGACGCAGGGCACAACGTCCCCTGACATGACATTTAAAAAGAAGCTTAAAACGCACCTGTTTATTACAGCATTTGGTGAGACTTTGTGAGTTGTCCTTCGTGTGCATGTACCTGCTTACACTAAGACTCATGCTTACAAATGTTACCAACTCTGGTCCATCACCCTACTTTTGACCTCCCTTGGGCGCCGATAGATGGTGTGAGTACCCTCTAACCTCACCACGTGTCAAAGACTCAATCATGTAGGTGGCTGGCTGATTTGATCCGGGCCCTATGAAGCATCTTCTTGAAAAGTTCTGGCAAAAGGTCACTCAGGAGGCGATGTTGA
This sequence comes from Cristatella mucedo, assembly GCA_009760855.2. Taxonomy (NCBI): domain Eukaryota; kingdom Metazoa; phylum Bryozoa; class Phylactolaemata; family Cristatellidae; genus Cristatella; species Cristatella mucedo. The sequence goes on along the minus strand of WPIO01000031.1, from coordinate 3,913,502 downwards.
ACGGCTGTACATGTTGAGGGCAGGCTGATGAGGACATTTCCAGGAGGGAATGCAATTGACGCGGAACGGCACACTGGACCTTCCAACTGTCGTTGCTCTTAATTGCTTTACGCTTTAGCACTTATGCCTTCACACTCACTCGTGGTTCAAGGGCAGGTGTTTTTCTGCCTTGCCGTTAATCACATGCGCCTTCTCACGCTAGCCGTTCATAGAGCAGAATAATAATAATAATAATAAAGTTATATAGCGCACTCGGAGATCTGATTCTCTCTCTCTCTAGCTACTTTATAGATGCTGCAAAGAAAGCATTACCAAACGCTTGGTAGTAACGTCCGTAAGCAACAGCCATAGTGTAAGCCGGTACATGCACACGAAAGACGAATCCTAAAGTCCCACCAAATGCTGTAATAAACAGGTGCTTTTTAAGCTTCTATTTAATGTTGTCATGTCAAAGGATATTGTGAATTATTTTTCAAGTTGTTCAAGATTTCTTTCTAGAAGTCTTTTCTTCCATTAAGGCCAAGCTGGTGTAAAGCAAACGTGCGAACTGTACATTAGTGCTTGGCTCTGGTGTCTCGCAGCTCAGCAATTTCTCACCAAAAATTACGTCCCTATTTCACTTTAGTGCACTTATTGCAAAACTGTTACATTATTTCGTGCTCTTGCTCCGGCTTAAGTATCTAAAATGCTCCTCAGGCTTTCGACCTTAGAGCTGCTCATCTGAATCTGGTCGTTTCGCTACACGTCTAGCCAACTGTAAATCACTCGGAGACCGAGCCGAGAGTTCTTATGTTTCAGGCGTTTGGTACATCTCCTGGCTTGACACCATTTAAAAGCAAGTAAAACGCAGCCGATCATCATATCGTGTGCCTAGTCCCTACGAACTGTCATAAATGTGAGTAAAAGCGTATTTTAGTCGTAATTGTTTCAGTTGACCTACTTACCCTAGCAGCTTCAGCGTTCGGTCGGTTGGACACGCCCGACCAGCCTCTTACAATGAAGAACAACTAACTGACTTGTGCACTTTCTACTAAATATCTGATCCACTCCAGCCCGGCTTCTTACGATTTGCATCAAACTGACGTTCGTTTTTAACATTGTCAGCCAACTGCCCTCAAAAGGTTAGAGTTTCGGCAAGGCTGGGAATTTTCTTGTCCCATGGCAACGCAAGAAGCTAGATCTTGTTTGACAGGGACGAAAAGTAGCAGCAACTACGTGCGTATATTCTCAAGTATGTGCTAGCTCATGATATACCCGTAGCTCGACAGAAAGCCGTCTTCCCAAGTTTGATCAAATGTACGAAATATGTGGTACTACCTAGCCTTATTTTATTAGGGAAGGTATAGGATAAAATCGGATGTTACTCGCAAGTGCACTCTTAGACTATCAGTTACTTGAGGTCTCGTAATGCTGAAGCATACAGGCTTCAGCGTGGTAAACCATTCTTGGGGAGGGGGGAGCAGAGGAGGATTTCATAGCTGCTTGTTTCCTTTTGCTCTGCATTGTGGATTTGATCAACTATTACCGAAATCATTGAAACCAGCAGGCGTGTGGTATTTTCCTGCAGTGGCGCTTGCCGAAAACCTGTAACAGTGAAACGTAACCTATTAGAATCCATGTCAGACATTACGACTGCAGAAAGAGATCGAAGGGATGAAAATAAATCCTTGCATTCAGCTGTCACTCCTTTCCTGTACAGCGAGCCTCAGTCTAAGCCAATCGTCTGAGAATGTGCGTCTTACGGCTCAACTCAGCACGCAATGGGCTGGTGATCTCATTACCACAGTGTATTCTATAGTGTACTCAAGACCGTACGAGACATTATAGAAGGATAAAGATCGACGACGGGTTAGAGTAGCAGGGAAAGCAATAGTCAGAGGAAAAAATTAGCTCAATAACTCTTGAGTTGTGAAGCAGGTGGCACACCGCGTAGTATTCAGTCACTTGGTGACTGAATACTACGCGGTGTGCCACCTGCATGTCCAGTATACACAGCGTGATTAGATGGTACGGAACATGTCTACGTTATGGTTGCTGGAACTTCATTGAGCCTGAGTCTGTCCTCACCTAAACCTAGAGTCCAAAAATATTATGCCACCCCGTTTTGAAGCTACCACCGAATAGGAACAAATACCTACGTTAAAGGTACAGGCCTGACTTTTCGTCCTTGCCGAAGCCGCAACTGCGTTCGGCAGATAGTGGATGGTAAATTCAATCTGGGCATCTGCTAAATGGTATATTCCCATTCACCAGCAGAGCATTCGGAGACTTGCACTCTTCTGGCCTGGTATGAAGACCTCTTCCACCCCACCTTGGGTAAATTCATTAGTGTCAAAGCGCAGTTCACGTTAGGCAATATGGGGCACCTACCACAGTAAACCACCGAGCCATTAGCGATAATCGAGAGAGTAGACGCTAAAAAATACCAATTTCGCCCCGAGGGAGTGCATTTTTCGCGTCGAGCTGAGCAAATGAGCAATGTGAGACTACTGCTCTGTCGGCTTTTGGTGGGAAGAGAGAGCGTTGAGTCTGTCGGACGCTCCAAAACAGCCCGTCCTGCCTTACGCAAGTGGTTGCAGAGCTTTACAGTAGATAGACGTGGTTCGATTTCGTGGCGTCGCTCGGCTGGTGCACTCTAGTGCGCCTCTGATGTGGCTCAGTCAGCCTCTGATGTGGCTCAGCCAGCCTTTGATGTGGCTCAGCCAGCCTTTGATGGGCGGGCCGCTTCCTGAAAGGAGGGTCGAGTATGAGAACCGAGTGTTCAGTTGCGACTGGGACGCCGGGCAGAGCAGTCGTGTGGTGGCTCACTGTGAGTTTCCGCGTGAATAAGCGTCTCATGTAGCCCATTACGATATGGAACTATCGTCTTATGTGACCATTCACACAATGGGGATACCGGTCGGGGCGTACATGTTTTGGACAGCTACGGTGGAGGCCGTCTGGCGGTGGATGGCATGGAGGCTGAAATAGCTCTATCGGACTTGGCTTGCTACGGTGATTCCGAGTCATCGCTTGTGTGCAGTTGAATCAAACTTTAATTTGTAAATTGCTGAAACAGAGATTTAGTTCTCTTAAAGTTCCAAACAAATTGATTATTATTATAGTTACTTGCATGGCCATAAACATGATCGTAAGCTAGCTCGCATCTTGGCTCAAGTAACGAAATCCTTCCACATTGGAAAAATTTCGGTATGCAATAAACGCTTCATAGAGCTCCATGTTTTTATGTTAGCATTTACATTTTCTAAAGCTCCAATGGAAGTTATACACATATGTATAACTTCCATTTTCTACAGTTCTCAAAGAGATATGCTGTTCATTTTTCTAAAAAAGTAACTGTTAAGACTTTTCGAAAAAAAACATTCGATTAAAGTTGGAATGGATCAATTTGGAAAGATGTTCTTTGTTAGCACCGTCAGCTAAAACCTAGTCAAAGATAAATTTTGGTTATTTTCGACTATTCATGTCGAAGGAAAATAAAAATGCCGGTCATGCCCACCTGTCGAAATCTTCACCTAGTTGGCACCCATAAGTCAACGGTTCTAGTTACCAAATGTTCGGCACGAACATGTGCTTAGAGCTGCTATAGAAAATACAAGATTTAACTGCAGCTTTGATCGACAAGAATGATGAGGGAAATCGCTGGTTTTCTCCAGGCCAGGGTAGGCTTATCTTGTATTAATCTCAACTTTCCTACCAACTCAAAAGCAATCTGAACAAAAATATAGTTCGATAGAACTCACTGTAGTAACCAATGTCTATGCACTCACATTCTGACAGAAGGCCGTTTGAATAATTAATCCAACTATCAAAACTATCCGTGTCGTATAGCAGTAATGTTCTTATCGTCGTCGGCTAATGCAGGGGCAAAATGACTGAGTCTCGACGCATGTCCTGCAAACGTCAACCTAGCCTACATCTGAACAGATCCGACAAGCCATCAGTGTGTGGCATTTTAATGCCAGTGGCCCAGCGTCACGATGCTGCTGCAAACGGAGGGGGCTATCAAGACTGATTTAGGACCTTTTGTGGATAGCCTACTAAATTGAAATCTTTTTGTGATTTGGCGTCCAGTTTGTGTGAATCACCAGTCTGGAACTTGCTGACGGCTTCTGTCACCACCTGCGATGACTTTGGACCTTATTTAAGTCTCAGCTGAAGATGCATGCTGTTCTGCTCACTCTGTTCATTTGATCTGATCATCTGGCAATCAAATTCGTGTCTTTTCTTCGCTGGGCTTTGCATGCTCTCCCGTGCATGAGTCAGAGCATTTTTACTAAAAAGCGTGCGTGCTACTAGCCTCTAGCGTGCTACTAGCCAGTGGCCACGCTAGTCTTCGTTTATCTGTTTTCGTACGCTCGTCTAAGCACAATACCTAGCGAGTAACTAACTCTCGTGAATGTTATGTCTTCTCTGGCACCAAGTTGTAAAGCACCCGAATAGAGAGCTTTGGCACTGTCAGGATGCTATTTAAAAGATATTATAATACTATGATATAGCAAAAGATACACTGAGTGCCATTTCTTTATTTCAAAACTACAATGGCGCGTGCGAAGCAGCAGCAGCAGCAGCAGCAAGCAGTGAAAGTATTTGCTTAACGTGACAAACAGCAATTGCAGCAAGAAAACTAAGCTCGTCTTAGGAAACGACATGCAGGTGCAAAATTAAGCTGAAAGTGAAGTGGTTGGCGACAAGAAATGAAAGGTGGATAGGCAGGACACAGGAACAGGAATTCCCAACCACAACATGGCAAAACGGATCAAGTTTGATCAAGCAAGGAAACCACCACCTACAGTTCAAGCAAGCTCCTGAAAGTTCCTTTCGAGCTTTGAGCATATCCAAGTAAATTATGCTTCACTATTGACCGAATTCTCGGTTTCACCGGTATCACCGCCTGCTTTACTGAGACTGATGTCTAAGATAAGCACCCAGGTCTGAACTGCATGCTGAAGCTGCAGCTCATGCAAGTTGGTGGATAGATGCTTCAAAAACGAGTCTACTTTGTCATCAATCGGAGTTTTCTCACCGTTGTTGCCGCTATACAGTGCATCGGCGTATTCGATGAGGGTCTCAAACAATCTGAAATTAGGGGAATACAGCAGTCCGCACGGTGGAATTTTCAGAATATCTTGCCCTCAGCAGTCAGCATTCTCACAAAGCCTGCCAAGGCATGGGCGCTGACAGGTTTTTAATGCCAAAATGCTCTAGCAACTCACGGATATTGGGGCTGGAATGCCTCGTCATCATCTGCTACTGTCGAGCCGGTCTCTGCAGCACTTGCGGTCGAAAGTTTCAGTAAGATGAATTCATATAAAATCTCAAGAACGCTGTTCGTTGCCTGCGCACAATGGAGCCGCGGCAGCGACGTAATAGTTCGCTTCAAATTTTCGAATTCAGGTGATGATTGTGAATATCGTTCGTCCACTCCACTGAACCAGTCTGGCCACAAGTACTGATCCAACGACTCGGCGGCACTTGCACAACTTCCTCGATCCCTGCGCATCTGGAATTGCTATAACAACTTAACAGCAGCCTGTCTACCGACAGTTATGGTACTTTCACAGAAAAATCAAGGAAAGTAAGCACACTTGTAACAATACTGGTGCATATACGCACACGTGCTTCTTTTAATCTGTTTATGCCAGCAACTCTCATGCATAGTGGCTCACTCCTTGACCCCTCAAGCTCCGATTATAGTTAGAGAAAAGCTGGGATCAGCTTCGACTAATAATCCATACTGATCAGCACAAAAGAACCCTTAAAATGCCAAGACAACAAACCATATCATGGTCGATCAGATAATAATAACACACTTGATAAAGTGCCCTCAGAGAACTCTTTATAGGCGCTATACATTTGCTACAAAGGAAGCATGATTGAATGGTTAGTAGTAGCATGCTCAATAAATAACAAGAATAGCATGGTCATGGATGACATGCACAGGGCCAGCATGCAAATTTGGTTAGTGGCAGCATGCACAGTGTCAGCACGAATAAGCAAATGAAGCACGCGTCATGGGGACCAACTAAATGCTGTCCTAAATAGGTGCGCTTTGAAGTTCTTTTTAAATGTGGTCAAGTCAGGGGATGTCGCGACGCAGGTCGAGAGTGTGTTCCGGGCTCTGGGTGCATGCGAACTAAAGGCACGGCCGTGTGTGTGTCATCACCGTCATGCGGTTCCGCCCCCAGCCGACGTTCCGTCGGCCCGACGGGCGAGCACCTTGCTGGCACGTGACGCGTTTCTTGCTTCGATATTCCCTTTCTGCCTGTGCGTCGGCCTGTGCGTATGCACACTATCCACTCTCTTCTCTCTTAACACCACGTGCTCCGGAGCAGCACGCACGACGGCTACTATCAGTATGTACGCTCCCTTGCTTATGTTGCCTGTGAGCGATATAATACAGCCGTCGTCGACAACGCGACAGCTCACAACAGCTCGATTTGCTCTTCGTCGAGCCGCCGTCACGCGCCCACGAGCCCCTACACGGCCTCCAAAGGATTTGAGGTTTGTACGAAGTATAGGTAAACAGTTAGATTCAAAAAGCAGGTGGTACGATGCTTAGCCTGGTGGGATCTGATAGGTAGGCTGGAGCCAAAGAATGAAGGGACCTGAAAGTGAGCGACAAAACCTTGAAGCCGATGCGTTGCTTGACTGACAGCCAGTGCAGGGCGGCGAGAAGTGGTGCGATGTGACAACTGCATGCTCGACAGACAAGCCTAGCTGCAGAGTTTTGCACCAGCTGTAAGCTTCCGATTGCACAGGCCGGTAGACCGGCAAGCAGTGAATTACAGAAGTCAAGACGGGATGTCATAAATGCATGGACCAACTTAGATGAGGTATCACTGTCTAAACAAGCCCGAATTTCAGCAATGTCATGCAGCTGAAAGTAGGCAGACTTGATTGTGGAGCTGATGACGGGAAGCAGATGAGACAAGGAAAGCTTGAGAGTGAGTTCAATCTTTCCAAGGTGCACCTTCATTCTAGTTTCTAGTTATCCTTCCTTCGTTCTCACCACTGCAGGCACAACAGCTGTATTTGCCACCCCTCTCCCTCCCTCCCACTCCAAGGCAACACAGCTAGCTATATCTTTGACTAAAGCCCATATATGCAACTTAAGCATCGACCTCTCTTGAGGATACTCGTTGTGGAGGGGTATGGGTTGTCTCCACTCGTTGCTGTATTTTCCTGCTACTCCATTCGAACATTGGCCCCTTGCTCCATGTATCACATCGGAGCAGCAAAGTCTCGAAGAAGGAGGAGAGTAGGAGGCAAAGGAGGTGGAGGAGAAAGCAGAATTGGTAAGGAGCTGCTTACTCTACTGAGGAAAAATAACTCATTTTTGAAAAAATTGAAGCCGACTTTACTTCTCTGATTGTCATCTGCTTGTTCAATGTGAGAACACCTACAAACCCAGTATTGCTCCGCACACATTCTTGTTGCTGCCACAGAGTGCAGAGTCAGAACGAATGCAATTACAACATTCACAATAGAAAGCTAGATGCAGTGCTCCAGCTTCTGAAGTTACGATTAATTATTATATATATATATTATATATTAATTATTATTATTAATTATATTAATTATTAATTATCAGTCACCTTTACCAGCACGCAACTTAAGATTCAAACACCTCCCGGTTAGCTTTACGTGAGAGTGAGCTCTCTGCTAAATGCTGTGTCATTCCCACATGCCACGAATCGATTCTGCACCATAACTCACATCTTTAAAGCACACAAATCAGACATAGCAATGCAACTCAAAAAACCACCCTGACAAATCCCGAGGTTACAAAATTGTATGGTAGATTTTTTATTGATAACATAATAGGTCGAGAACAGCTACTACCTGCTGACTCCTTGCTAGGACCTTGGTTCTTTCCAGTGACAGCAACAGCCATAAGGCTTTCACATGACGTAAGCAACAGTTCTTCAGTACCTTATAACGAAGAGATATCTCAGCATTAACAAACACTTGTGCAGGTTATTAACGGACGATTATAGCAACCACGTGCCACAAGCAGCTCCACGCAGGAATTATGCACAGCTGTAAGTAAAGCACTGTATTTCCTCACTGAGTAAGCCCTTATCTTCTGATCTACGTGTAAAACATCGTGCACATATTTCCACAACGGGGTGTCGCCCGGAACGTTGGTTGCTACCAAAAATCCAATTACTTGGTCGATGAGAACCAGGGAGTCAGTCAGATCCATCACATTACCTCGATACTCCCTGACAATTTTGTCTTTCACGTCAGTACGAATGAGCTCCTGAAACCAAAGGAGTGATGTCCATGCCATCAAATATTTACCAATAAAAGCAGCATGAAAAACGATCAAATGGTCGCTGATGCCATATGAGATAGAGTTGCAGCAATAAATGAAATAACAGCAAAGTCCGTCAGGTTACATACACATGGACTGCTAGAGGCACACGATACTATAACCCTTGTCACACTGCCGACGTAGCCATATATATATATATATATATATATATATATATATATATATATATATATATATATATATATATGTTGCCATGTAGTGTCGAGCCTCAAACCAATGAATGAATTGGAGCAGAACTGGGATACACCACTGGTACCCATAAGCAATCATGGGCATTCGTAGCTCACCTGAGGAATAATTTTGGACAGCTTCTCTAGTTGACCTCCATGTGTGACATCTTCTCGTAGCACAAACGACTGAAGCTCATTAGCATTACCCATATGTCCTGGAAGATTCAGCATTGGCTTGTGGCTGACAAAGCGGTCCATTATTTGATGCTGGATGGCATCGAAATTGTATTGCAATAATGTGCCTTCTCCAACTTTAAACGAGTACTCGCAGTTAGCCAGGATTATGGGAAACAGGTCTGCCTGCAGATCAACTGCTATCAGATGAGCGACTCTGACGTCCGGTAGGGAAACGGCAAAACTGGGTCTGGAAAGTACGATAATTGACTAAGCCACGTGTTCCTCAAGTTGAATATTGTCATCATAGCACAGTGACACACACGATAACACCGTAGTCAAAAATGCAAATAGCAGTGCTGAAAACGAAGATAACTGACAAGCCAAATTATATTCAAAGTGAAAGCAGAAAAGCCATCTCGAGAAGAGAAAGACTGACTGCTCAACAAAGCAAGGTGACATTCAGCTGTTCCCTCCAATACAACTATCCACAAAAATTCAGCATAGGCAGACCGGTTACTGTGGTTGAAATTTGGTTAGGCACAGTGCTATTTCTGAACGATCCAAGATCAACATTCATGCAAGCGTAAAACAGCATAATGAGCAGCATGCTTCACTGGAGTTTACCAGGACACCACGGCCTTAGCTCTGATCAGATGCTCAGCTGCAAGTCGAAGGAATCCAAAACTGGCCTCAGACAATAACATTCATCAGTACAACAAAGAAGAATGCATATTTATTGCGAGCCAAGTTGATCGTAAAGCTGCATTTACAAAACCAAATTTGTTACGAATATATCTTTTAAAATTTCCCTAAAAGCATTTGGTTATGATCATCAAAAAGCATCATGAACACCAGAGGAAGTTTAGTAATACAAAAGTTGAGTGTACTAAGATGAATGACTCCTAGTGTGCCATGACAGCCCAGAGTGGGTGCTCTTAGAATGCTGCCCATTCTAGCTTTCCACAGGTCCCACTAAAGTCAGAGTTGACCACCAACGTGCACATGGTGTAACCGAGTGGTGCATACTTTTGTCTAAGGGACCCTGTGGGGTGGGGGTCCCCGGAATACAAATGTGACAGAGGCTATCCGTACTCTGAAACGCTTCGTTTTTAGGCATCAGCGAAGCACTGGGTGCAGGTGGGTACCTTACCCCTCTTTCTTAGCTTGTGAGTACACTTCAAGGAACTCGTTATGCAGCTTGCCTAAATAGGTCGCCAGAGCCACGGGGCACAAGGCGAGGCCACGCCTTCCGACTAGGAGCATACGCAGAGGTGAATCGAAGGTCATGGGGTGGGCGCAGGCATCTTCTGGTGCCTGATATTGGCGTCCACGGAACCAGAATCGGTGGCGTCTCAAGTGGTCGTGCACTGCATTCCAAGCCTCTATAAAGTTTTCGACTAATGGCCGAAGAGTGTGTCCGAACCCTGAAAAACCCAGGTTAAGGAGTTGGAAAAGAAAACGTAACAAACAACATGCGCATACAAGCGAGCAAACAACCATGCATACACGGACGGAAGGCGAGTGCCTATGGGCAGACACAAACAGATGCCGGCCCGGACTTGGTCGCTAGGCAAGCATATGAAAAACGTACTATTTCCGTGAATCTTGACGAACTTGTCGATTGACAATGAGGCGACAGCCGATGCATCTAGTCTGCGACTGTATTCCTGATGGAGCAGGGCCGTCAGCGAAACAATGTCAGGCAGATAATTAATGGTGGCAAGAGCGTGTCGGCTGTGCAAGAATTTCTGAAGGCACACGTAACGATCGTCGGCAGCCTCGGGGCAGCCACCCGATGGCAAACTGTGACTCTGCAAACTGGCTTTGGAGCTGCTGCATAGATTTTCGAGCTGTATTGCCAAGTGCTCGACGCTTGGACTCTCCCGGTAACGCCACACTGCAGGATCATCGAGCAACGAGCCGGCCACGTCGGCCGGTGCTTCACTCTCCTCGAGGAGACGCATCAGTGCGGCAGTGCTACTCGACTTGTTGGCATCCGCACGGATGGACTCAAGACCGGCTGCTATTCTGTTGCTGTAATTCTAAAAGAATGACCGGAGCAAGATCTCTCGGGGAAACAGTGACGACAGCAGCCCCTCATTTACACGATGCATGCCACTGGACTAAGCTGAATGACCTAACCAGCGGGGCACAGATTCAATGCAAACATGCTAAGGCATTGGAAAAAAAACATTGCCAGCTGCATGGTTTCCTGAAAGCTGGAGTTTTTAGTGGTACCGGAGAACTGAGTGCATTAGCAGTGTGAATAGGTCATACTGGCTTGAGCAGTTGCACCTAGGACATGTGAAGCCAGAGGCAAATATCTCACAGCCGCTCACCGAATTTCAATATTCCACTGACAGTTCCTACCGCCAGCTAATAAGTAGAGACCAATTTGTACACACATGCTCTCTTATTAAAATAAAAATGATAGGTGCATACAGGTATATCTATTCCAGAAATCGACTGCATGAACGCACCAATGCAAATTAGTTGTGAGCACAAGTGCTTGTGCAGCCGAAGAAAGAGGCAGTACACTAGGCCAACATGGGCAGGCCGAAATCAAACTGATCCGATGGTTTAGACATTGTGAGCATCAGAAGAGCCGCACGTGCATCGTGCACAAAATGTGGTAGGTTAGTTAAAGTACCATCAGAGCTGTAGACACACGGACCAGCAGGAGCCAAAGTGCAAATAGATGAGTCTTTCGTCGGACTTGGATAGGTTCGGATGACAAAGACCACAGCTAGTAGAAAAGGCAGAATGGTACGACGATGAGCTGGCTAATGTTGGGCACCGGCAACGATACGTACAGGGAGAGGCTCTGACAGAACAGAAGGAAGATCTTCGCTGTGAGTCCATAGAAGCAGGCGTGCTGCCGAGCCGACCTATGCTGATTGCATAAATACAGCTCATGTCATGAAGCTCTAGCTTGAGATTTTTAATTCTAATTTTTTGGGATCAAGGCAGGCTTATACCCTCTATCCTTTGGAACTTTGAGTTACCATTGCAATCCAGACAAGCATGAACTCCAATGAATTACAAATACGCGATTTACAAACATATCCTCACTAATCTAGGTATGCTGCATCCACGCTGGCCAAGGAAAGCAGGCAAAAAGGATCATTTGCCAGTGATCGTGTGTATGACAAACGTGTAATCTCTAGTGTTTCACTACTGGCTTCACTAAGAGTGCCACTGAGGATCATCAGAGGAGGCACATTTCACAAATACAAGTATGGTTAAGGCTATTGAATGTCAACTACATTTTCAGGAGCAGCGGCATCATCTGGCGTTCGAGGCACTGACAGAATAGCACAGTTGCAGGCAAATAAGTGGCCAGATTCAGGACTGACTGAAGATTCCCCAGAAACTAACATCTGGAGAGGAAACACATGGTATATTCTGCTTAATAACATTACTTTAGGCCACTTGCTACAAGTAGACAACTGATACGACGAGCAGGTGCCGGTGGACCGGAAACAAAAGCACCGAAAAAAGGTCGCTGGCAAAAGCATGCAATGCTAGCAACTTTTCTAAATGTGCTCATGACAACAGGACTCAAATTATATTTTTGTAAATATATGATTTTAATAATTTAACTTGCCTTCTTCCAAGTCAATTCCTCTTATACCAAGAAGAAACAAAAACTGCATTATACAGATGATGTGGAATAACAACAGTAGGTCCAGTTTCTTTAAGCACGAATAGTGCAATTGCTGTTGTGAAACAATAATAATAATATAAATCATATTAAAATTAGATAATTAATAAATGTATGTAACGGTTGACCTAAAATGCAATTAAATTTTAAAGTTGGCAAATTAATTACAAAATGAACTAGTGGAACCTATACATGAATAGATCAGTGTTCATCCATGCGTAGCGTAAGAACTAAATTGGATTATTTTTGCATTAACTGTGAACCGTTAACTGTGATGGTTGAGGAGACTTAATAACGGTTGAAATGAAAGTTTTTATAATTAGCATATGTTGTGATACGATTTTAATTTTGAAAAAATTGTTGCTACAGTTTGAAATTGAAAATACTGTTGGTATTTTTGAGATTTTAATTTTATGTAATATTAATTTTCTCTCATAAAACCTCTAGTTATGCATATATATTTAAATTAGCATTCTTTAAAATTATTTAAACGCAAATTTGTCGGCACACTTTTGACCCGAGAGCTTAAGTCGTTGCAGATGGCAATGCAGCCCACACAGCAGATACTGACAACATACACAGTAAGAAACAAGAGCAGCACCTAAACGTACCTGCATAAAGGGTGCAATGAGGCTTGTCTGCACCGAGGCTTCCCACTGTCTGCGACCAGGTTGCGTGTCCCACGAACAATCGCCTGCAAGTTAGATACCACAGCTCGAAGATACACAACGGTTGCTAAGGTGTCGGGCAAACTCTGCAAATGAGGTCAGGCATGCAGCATGCACACACACACACACCTTCTAATCAATTTATTGTAAAGCCCCAAGTAGGCGCTAAAATGGTGGCATCAAGAGCAATAGGATGCAAGCACCCCAATCCACAAATGGGACGGGGGAATCTTTACGTAGGCGGAATCAGGATCGGTGAAGCGGTAATAAGACTAATATGTAGCTCACAATCTGGACTATGTCATTGATGAACACTCGAGGAAAATTTGCTCTTACTTATGATCCTACTCTTACTTACCTCTCTTTATGACACCAAGTGGTTACAAACAGGTGAAGGATAACCTTTCATACTTGAGTATATCAGTTGGGACTGCCATTGTTTGCCAAGGGAGTGGCAGATAATACGATTAATGAAAGTAGGCATCTTCTGACCTCTAGACCCTCTGATCTCTAGTGGGCTCGACCACTAGTGACAATTACAAGGAGTCCTGCAACTGTCAGCACCATTTATGCAGTTTTTGCACAATGGTATGGGCTGTCCATGTGCACCCGAATCGGCTTAGCTGAGTTAAAAAGAACTGATCTCGTCTGGAGACACTGACGGCTCGTGCAGCTCCCAAGGCCGATTGCAAGTGCTAGCTACCTGAGTAACACTGCATTACAATGCTGCCAACCCATTGAACGACAGAGCGTGTCTTCTGTTGCTCCACCACCCAGCAGAGAGCTGGCTTCTTTCACTGGACGGCTGCCCGAGTAAGGAAAATTTGCTGGGCTGCATGTAGTAAAGGGCCTGCTGAAGATCGCAGGGTAGGCTTTTTGCCCATTGCCGAGCTGCAAAACTTGTCGTCTGCTGCTGCTGCCCGCGAGCTTGCTTCGAAGCCCTAAATGGTTGGTGACAAATCAGAGCAACTGCTTGTCAACAGGCTTGGCAATTAACTCTCTCATCAGATGACAGCTGCAATTATTTTCTGCCTCGGAAAAGGCATGGTATGGTACCCTTCCTAGGCTCTGTTCCTGTTGCTAGATTTACCGAGGAGCTGCTAAGAGCCTTCCTCCCACGACCAGTTTTTGTTTCCTCTTGGAGCTGCGAGAACCTTTGCATGTAGAGCAACTCAGATTTATAGGGAGAAATTTACAGAAAAAGATGCAACCATACGAACATTTCAGTGCTTACCTTGAGAGGCAGAAGCTGGTAAATTACCCACGATAGCATGCAGGAACACTATGCAGTCGTCCAATGATTTACCAAGAGCATGCTGCAGTGCAGTCAGGTCGTTGAAGATATGGCGCCACAGGAAACCGAGCACGTCAGCCGGCAATGGGTCAATGAGAGCGGCAACTTTTTCAGGTCCATTTGCAGCAGCACTGGCGTACAAGGTCATGTGGAGGATCGCTCTCAATATAGTGCCGGCAGTGGGAGACAAGTCCCTCACTGCTGCAGCAGCCGCCCCTTGCTGCAACACTGCACTGACTGGCCCGAGAATGTGTCCAGGCTTCGTGGAATCCTTGCTGCAAGAGCACACACAACGAAAACCACTTTCGCCATTGAAAAAATGTAGCTAGACGTTCTTGGAGAATCCAACGTGCCACTTTGACTCACGTGACATCGAAAGGTCGATTTCCTGCAGCAGCCTGATGCCCTGTGCCACCAATAGTGCCACCGCAATGACAATTTCCGAGAGTGAATGGCTTTCCACACTACAATGACAGACGTGTTCAGTTCCAGTCGGGCACAACTCGATGCAAACTATTTGTGCACACATGTCGGGTATCATCTTACATGGACAGTACTTGTCAGACAATAAGAGTCCAAAAATGAGTACCTATATCAACTGCCTGCATGCTTCCTCTTAAATGAGACAATAATGCAAGGGCAAAGCACTAAATTTTCTGAAAAGGTATTATTGATGGGGCAGCGACTGCATTTGGAGCTTAAGCAGAACACAGGAGCCGCAGATCAAGACATAAGCCAAACCACTCCCCCGATTTGATTTGATCACACAATCTTCCAAAAACCTGGCTTGGCTATACTAGCCACCGATGTGGATTCTTCTTTCTAAGTGTTGTCTCGTAAAATTTCAGAGCTGCATTTAATGTCGAGCCAGCCAGACTCCAAAAGTGAAACACTATGAATCGGTTGATTGCAGTCAAACATGAAGTATCTGAAGGTTAGGCGCATGCTTACAAGCTGCCTAAAAAATTTAGACAACTCTCGTTAGGGCGATTTGCATAGCTGGGCTTCTTTCTAGCACTGGTGTCTGAAGCCCTTCCGGGTTTCTCCAAATTAATTACACTTGCAAGCTTGACGCCTCTGAGAATTCACGTGCAGAGTATTTCCATGCTCGTATGCTTCGGCATGGCTAGAGCGAACCAAAGATCCCCAAGAATGGATACGACCAGAAATTTCTCACTACTAGCACGAAAGAAAATCTAGCCTCCTTCTCATTGCCACCATGGCTACAGGAAGCCGTGCAGGTACCTGTGTATATAACAGAAGCTCGACTTTGTCTATCAGCGGCAAACCCAAGAGAATGAATCGGTGCCATTAGTTCAATTCCCCGACTCTTGTACATCATGTAAATTGTTAACGACATCACTAAGAAGATTTACTCAGTCAACAGCATTTGGCTCAAGTAGACCCAGCCATGGCAGACTCATTGCAGCAATACATCTATCATACCGGCATTCGTGTGACCCGTGCCTTGAGGTAGGGACGTTTTGCATACTTGTTTTGCAGTGAAGAGGGTGAGCCTTCGACTTCCTATTTCCAGCCCTTAATCCTACGTTGTTGGGGAGCATATTTTTGACCCAATTTCTATAATGGGGAGCTGAAGCATTATATACCCAGCTCTCGGGCGCTCCACCTCGACTTGGCTACCTACACTAATGGCTTCCTAGTGCATAGGCCTCGATCGCACGGATTTTGTGATGCAAGACATAACTGCCGCGATCCACAAGGATTACTACAGCAGACTACTGGTGCAAGTAAACACTGTGGGATTCACGAAAGTATGCTTGAAACAGGAGTGCTACTATCAGAACTGTAATGACCATCTGGTGGTGGGGCCGAGGAACCTGAGCATGTTCAGAAGCAGGAACAGTGGTGCAATCACTTCAACGCATTGCACTTATATGTGATGCATGAGAATCAAAACCGTGAGGTGGGTACTGTCGACTCCCGACATAAGACTGACCCTTGGTAGGAGGAGTGTGCTTTCAAAGTGACGTCGGCTACTAATAAGAGGGTTTCAGCCATGCCAATCCAATTAGCACGAACAGTGTGCATAGAAGAGAGCTTTTATCAGGCAGGCTTGGAAGTGGAGTATGCTGTATTTGAAAGGGGCACTAGCACGACAGTCGCAGGTACCGGTGTGGGTGCAGATCAGGGACTATGCATCGCTTAGTGAATGGAACTCGGTGGTCCTCTACCTTATAAGGGAGCTTTAATATTATAATTATTATTATGCTGGGTTTACGCTATTGATTTCCTACTAAATTGGCAGCGATTTTACGGTAATTTCGCTCTGGTTTGGGGTACTACATCACCGCATCTCGAGAGTGGAGCCAAAGCCGCTGGCTGTCATGAATTAGAAGCTGCTTCTACTTCTTGACTACTAGTTGGGCCAGCCAACGAATCAAAACCCCTGGCTTCTAAAAATACACCCTGGCAAAAAAACTGGCTGACGTTCATAGGCTCGAGTTATTATATATAATGCATTTGCATAGCGCCCTAAGAGAACTTAGTCTCTAACTAGGCGTTTCAAAAATGTGACGGAGCTCGAGCCCACGACCTCGGTCATTAAATAAATTAACTTTGACCTCGGTCGTTAAAGGCGAGCACATTATTATGAGGCAGTCTGGGCAAGTCCCTGAACACTGGGGTGCTTATGTGCTGTAGCCACGGCTGAACGATTCTATACATAGACGATACAGCACGTCCACTATGCAGTTTCCCAAAAAACACTTTCATATGTGTATCTTTTTTTGCGATTATATTTTCAGCTAGCATGAGATTGGACAGTGTGGACAACGTGTGTGCTCCTCAGGGTCCAAGGGACATGCACAGACTGAAACAAGAACACTGAATTTATCCAACCAACTCTGTAGGATGCAGCAAAGTGGGCTCGACTAACAGGCGATACTGGCAGCAAGTCTCCGAAGTATTGTTTATGCTTTAGCCTGGTAGCAGTGACCTGCGATTTTAAAATGAGCAGGCACTTTAATCTTAATCTTCACTAGCAAGCCGGGTTTCCATCTACCCTAACCTACTAGCTTCTCTCATTTTTTAAGGGAAGAGTGTAGGCACCACAGGCAAACAGTAATCATTTTTGAATCCAAAATCTAGCTGAAAAAATAAGCACGTCTCTCGGCCGAGCATTGACAACCAAGCTAATCTACTTGCCATTCTTTAAGGAACCGATCACTGGAATCTCAACAGGAAAAACTCCAAGAGCAAAGAGCAATTGCTAAATCAGCTGCCAATGAGCTGATCTGTGGACTCCAGAAGCTCGAACAAAAAGCAAAATGGCTTCTGGAGCCTTGGCTGCCGGTTATAAAGTGTAAAATACAAAGTAACCGAAGGCATGGGGTTTTAAAAAAAGCAGAAAGCATTTCATTTCCTGCTGACACAAACGGGCATCCTTTGATTTCTTAGAACCCATAAACTGACCGTTGCGCTACAGGGGCTGCTCTCTAAAGGCCATTCCAGCACCAAGCTTCAAAATATGGCCACCCACGTGCCGAGCAGAATGAGCTACACTTAGTGACTATTAAGTGACCACGGGTACATGTGCATGCAAAGAACTAAGGGGAGGCATGTGTGCCAGTCGCAAGTGTATTTTACACCAACTCACATGTCTGTCGCACACCGGGTGAAGAAAGCAGATTTTAAAGCCACTTTCCAATTCCAGCCAGCACTTACTTAAGTTTACGGATAAGAAATAAACTTTGCAAAAAAGCAGCCCTAACATTCAGCCTCAGCTACCACAACGTCTCTGCTCCACTCTTCAATAAACTCTTGGCAAGTGAAAGCTAGAAGCATGAACCAGAAGTTAGATAGCTGTCAGGCTACTTAGGTCATTGTATCGCAATGAATGCAGAAATATTCTTAACATCAGGAGTATGCAAGCACGACTTACGTCGCCGATATAGTAGACATGGCCGTTTGGACATTCTACAACAACAGTGTATAAACGTTCATACAAAATGAAACAATTGTGGAATTGTACGGCTGGTGGGTGTAACATATCTCGTTGTTTCATGGGGGGGGGGGCGAAGTAGCAAAGCCATTGAAGCAAGCAAAGTGGTAGTAAAACAAAGTCGAGAGCTGCATGCAATTGCTTATCAAGTGGGTCACCGACAGACCAGCCAGCCAAACGTTGTGCCAAATAAATGCTTATTAATAAGATAAAGAATGTTTCGATACGATAAAACCAAGATTAAATGCCTTTTAAATATATCACATAGCAGTAAAATATCAACATTGTGCTGTATATGACATCATGCATATACACTGAGCAAATAGTATTGGATTTCTTCAGTAGAAAATGCACGTGAAAGGTTCATTTTTCAAAGTTCGGGCAGCTTCTGACAAAACAAGAACCAATTGGAGCATTTATTTGAAGTACGAGTACAGACAAACGACTGCACCTATCACGGAGAAGCGATCAGCAGCTTGAGAGGAAGTTGTAGTGCTTGGGGTAATCCCTCGGTATAAGTGACATGAAAAAAAACTCCAAGTCCAGGGCTATCGCCCAAGCTTCGTTTAGTTAAGATGAAGCGCTGGTTGAATTTCTTCACAGAGAGGGATAATGGTGCTTGAGCATTGCTAGCAACATGTAAACGGTTCGATGCAGGGTAGTGCATGCTTTTACCATAAAAAAACGATTCTGAACTCTTCAACCACGGTCTTTAAAAGCAGATATAAAAATGCACAGGGTTCAGCTCTAATAATATCAATACTATGGCCACTACAGTTTGTTTGCTGAGCACCCTAACAGAACGAAATCTCCATCTACGTACTTTACAAATCCAATCAAGAGAATCAATAACCTAAGATCAGTGACATGCATGCAACGAACAAGAAGACACTCAGAGCTGCCGGTTAGGACCTTAGGCTAGTAACATGCAAACATACAACACAAGTTTATCGACATGGCTCACGAGAAGAATAACGTAACACTAGATGCCAACTCAAGAACGAAGCTGTCATGTCAGTGAGAGTCAGCAAGTGACTACAAGTGGATTACCGCACAGCGCTGTATGTGATGCCATCGTTTAAAGCCTTCACACAGTTCCTAAAGGTAAATCATATTTTAACCTTCTATGGTGCAATAGAACGTGCGGGTATTTTTCTCCCACAATATTATTCTCATTCAACACCAACGCATGCAGCCCTAAGAAGAACTTATAACACTGTTTGACAAGCAACAATCAAAGCCCCGGCCATCAGCAGATGCAACTATGAAGACTGAATGCAACGAGAAGCTTGCTCATAAAATTTATACTTTATTAGATAGTGATGTCAACTGCATGGATCTGCTGACCCCGAGCCAGATATCACTATTCAAAAATGCAGCTCCAGCATTTTTCTAAACGTGTTCGGCTTAGTGTGCAGCCGTAAATAGAAATATCTTGATACAATGCCAATTCAAAAAACAATGCACAAAGTTAGAAGTTTGATTTACAATGGAAAATTAAAAATAATCGATTTATCCAACTATATTCTCTTCAGCTGTATGGGTGTATATGTGTGTGTGCGCACATGCACATCAAGCTATTTCGGCTTGAGGGACTATGTATCAACCATGCCGGCGGCCTACTTCCTACATCCTTTAATAGTCATTGGACATTAATTCACATTAAAGAGCCTAGCCATTAGTCCACATCAAAGCAGCAGTGGCCATACATCTAAGGGCCATATATCTTTAGGCCGTAGGCAAAATAAAGCCAAAACCACTTGATGATACACCTTAAAGTAGCGGTTCTCAACCTTCCTAATACCGCGACCCTTTAATAAAGTTCCCCTCGTTGTGGCAACCCACAACCATAAAATTCTTGTGTGCAAAATTTGGAAATGCATGTTTTCCGATGGTCTTAGGCGACCCATGTGAAAGGGTCGTTGACCCCCCCTAAAGCGGTCTCGACCCACAGGTTGAGAACCACTGCCTTAAAGAGTCATAGACCCAAATGCATAACAAAAAAGCACAAACTACTAAAAACTTGTCAATATTAAGGTCATCAGATGGACCTAGAGGACACACGATTTTAGAAGATAAAAACTGGTCAACCTTGCTAGCGGCCGTGTTCTGCAAAGGAGCTACCACCAAAAGAATGACCAAAACCAAAAGAAAAGATAGTTTTCATTTCGCATAACCTAGCCATATAGCCACACAGAGCTCAGGACTGTTAAGCTTATCAAGTTCACTGCAATTTCTCTTGATGCCATCTAGTTCGGCTAGAGGAAGCTGAATTAGAGCCTTATTACATACAACTAAATATAAAGCAACATGCAACGGACTCTAAAAAGAGCAATCCAAATTTGTACTACGAGCTGTCTTGTTCATTTTTTTGAGCCACAATCGCTATACATAGTTTACAGCTTGCTGTTTTTTTTATAGATACCAATGGGGCTACAATGGCCATTCTTTGTTAAAAGTACAACTGGTTCGGCCAACAAATGCAATTTTTTCTACTTTGGGGCCTACGCAGTTCGTGCTTAAGCGGAGGTGTCTCAAGTATGGTACAATTTAACCTGCAATTTGTGCCCTGTATGTAGGAGCAGAACGGTGTGTTTGTCGTGATGAATATTCGAGGAAAATGTCGGATTAAAATCTTAACTATAGGTACAGTGACACAGTGCGCCTGCAACTAGAAAGTTTCGATAAAACCCGGTAAATTCGGTAAAATTTAATCCAGGTAATTCGATCTAGCTCATGCCAGCAAACTTATAGCTAAAGTAAAGGTGAGCAACATTGTGCCTGATACGCCCTGGGCAAGGCGATTGCTTACAAAGCAATTGGCATTTGGGAGCAACCTAAACCTGTTGGCAGTGGCAGAGCCCACTCACACCCCACCACACCCCAGGCGTTTCATAAATGTGCATCTCCACTAAGTGGTGCAGACTGAATCGGTGTACAGAAGAAGAACAAACACAGTGAATAATTACCGTATGCCTGAGTGGCAAGGCCACGCATAACTTCTTTGACGTCCTGGATTTGGTCGTGTGGCATAGTAGGAAAGAATTTATTCTAAACACAAAGGGAGAACATTTTTTTGACACAATGCGTTCAAAGCAAGCTTGAAGGAAAGCGACTGCAAGACACATAGAGCCTCATGTCAAATACCTTCATGGACTGTGGATTAGCGATAAACTCTGACAAAGGCGATATCAAATGCACACCATTTGGTTGGTAGTGCATCAGTAAAATCCAAAGGCGACAAACCAGCAAAGCCACCATGGCATTTTGTATACCAGACGAATTTCTCAAAGCCAGCTCTCCTGGCAGAGAGTTTTTGAGCAGCTTGATGGCAAAGTCCTGCACGAGCATAGCACTTTACTGACGAGCTCAGCAAACAAAGACACAAATACAAAATTAGAGGTAACAATTACATAAACATATTGAATTCCTTGTTCTGCAATCAGTCGAACTTTTCTGCGAGAGGAATAGATTCCACAGCTGTCGCCACAGCAGTAAATAATAAAGATAATAAAGTAAGAAGTCTAGTCCTGCTCTGATTCAGTAGTCTCATTTCTATAGCCGAAAAAGAACCTCAGTGGCTGTCACATTTCTTGCAACAGGCAGTAAAGCATTGCCTGCTGGAGGAATCAAAGTGGCCACACGCCTGTGTCCTGACGAGGAAGCAGCTTATCTTATGGCTAAAGCTCAGGGGCAGTATGCATCTCAACAAGACATAATTGGTGTATTGAATAAATAATAAATATAAATTCGATAACGCAGATTCAGCTTCCCGGGGGGGGGGAGGTCAGGTCGTCATACAGGGTATCGACCGGTGATAGACTTTGCATCCAAGCATTCTCTAAAAGAGTGACCGACGGCCAACCTGAGAGTAAGCACAGCTTCAAACGCCCACCTGGAGCAACGATGCATAGTTTTGCAGTTATATGACCGTATCAAGTATTTTCTCAAATGGAACTGGTGGTCACTCGATGAGCAGAACAAAGACATTCTGTAAGAACAAGTAATCAGTGGCGTACTTTGAGAACACCCCTTACATAGGCTGTAAAAGTACATCTGGATTTCCAGTGAACAGAGTGTAAGGAGTCTAACAATATAACCGCAACATTCACAAAGCTCTAAGAAATAATATCGTAACTGCATGAGCTTCAATTAATGCAGGTGGATTTCTGAATTTTGATAAAAATGCAATTTTTGAAAGGATTGTTGATCGCACTAAAGCCGAGTGACAAATCTCCAATCCCAATGACCAGATGCAGGTAAAGTTAAAAATAAATGTGAAAGTAATACAGCAATAAGTTTTTTGGCTTGTTATCAACACCACAATATTTAATGAATGGAAAGTTAGTAGGATGAAATGTCTTTTCAAAGAACCCAGTATAATTTTTATCTAAACGCGATAGCACAGTTTGAGTTTGCTCTGAAAATCCATTAAAATACATTCAAACTAATTATCATATAAGTGGAATACAAGAGCATGTATAGCATATACCTCGATTGTGTGCACGGAAGAATCTGATTGCATATTCAAAATACTAACCTTTGATGTGATATGTGGTAATCCTGATATGTAGTTAATTAGCATGTTCATTGTCTACAATGAATCACGAATGAGAAGTGTAAAACAAGCTTTAAATTTAAAATTAGGGTAGGATGCACACATTAAAACAAAGCAGGTATGTATTAAAGATCAGACGTGCATAAGGCGAAGGTGGCAGGCTGTAAGGCCATAGTCTTCCTAGTCAGAGCTATTGCTGCAGCTGACACATCGTCTGGTACTGTGCGCCATCCTAAATGTAGTGAAAATTTGCCAAAGTAGGGTAAATATTAAGCCAATACAGACAATAAGCGGCTTTTCAAGAGAATTGGGTGAAGTTGGAACTTCAAATGCATAACCAGCTCTTTTAGTACTAACGCATGTTCAAGAGACAGAGGCCGGCTCGGTATTCCTCTTCTCCAATTGTGCCATCCTTATTGCAAGCCCAAATATCCAGTGGAATCTTGTAGCACTCATTAATTTACTTAGGCCTTATAACGCCATATTCATTCATCCAGTTATTCAACTTTTTTCAAGTTTATCAGATCCTCTTCCAGTGCTTAAATGGTTGTTGTACCCCACACCCCATGGACCCTAGGACATCCCCCGTAGGACAGTTCCCCCTTATGTTGATGAATGCTTAACTAAGAATACAGAGATGTATGCATACATGATTACATGAAGTTCATGCTCTATTAAAATAGAATTAACTCAGTATAATTAGAGGAATAGATAGATTGGAAGGATGATTTCTAATGAAGCGAGCAGCTGCAGTGGCAGCTGCAGCAGCCGAGAGCTAAACAGCTTGGTCCCGTGGAAGTTAGGTCTTGCTCGACGCCGCCAGGCACGTGTTCGTACCGTCAAAGCAGGCTCAAGCAGTCAAGCCACGATACAGTGTGCCGTTCGTTCCTGCAAGTGAGCGCTAAGCCTGAGAGGTCTACTGAGTCTAACTCGACCTCAAGAGATCTAGTTATGCCGTAATACGCATTAATTAAAGTGCAAAATGCGAGCAAGGGCAGATTTAGGCTGCAGAGGCGCAGCCTGCCCTAAAACCTAAACGCTAAAGCTTAAAGCCTAAAGCAACAATTCTAAACCCTAAATCCTAAAAACCCTAAACCTAAAACCCCTGAACCTAACAACCCTAAACACTTAAACCTAAACCCTAAACCATATACCAGGAAAATGTCCTACGGGGGGGGGGGGAGAATGTGGGGGGGGGGGGGGAATGTGTCGGTGGGGCGGGGAATGTCTGTACCCTGCTTAAATATTTCCTTTGCAGTTACATTTGCATGAACAATTGAATTAATAATGAGGTCAGCCAGGTGGCTGAAGCCTGGCAGTGCCAATTGCACAAAAAAGTCCATCTTAATAATGATTCTCACTAGTAGTGCAGTTGGATCCAGCTTCAGAGACTGACCTGACTCACCAAGTCTCTAGCACAAGAAAGACAACTTTAGTAGCACTGCTATATAATTTGCGACAAATTTAAGCCACATTCTCATTTTGTCTTTGTAAATAAATCTAGGAGCTCCTTAGTCTTTCTTAGGGCACGTTGTTTGTGTGGAACACCAGCTTTTGAAGGCACTTCCTTTGGTTGTAAACTATTCTGAAGCGGTCAGTGGGTCTGAAAGAAGGAGTCCACCCATCAGTTTGCACACACAGCCAAAAGCAAGCATATGAGTAGCACGAAAAATGATTCAAACCTCAAGTTTCGGTAAGCCAGCTGGTCCGTGATTAAAGTATGATCGCGTGACCACAGAACATATTGTCATGGCTAGTAAAGCGTTCTTCATGGCATTTGGCTGATCAATTGTCTGTAATGAAAACCACTAGACATCAATGAAGCAGTCTTCTTTGGCTGTTCAAAGGCAATACAATACACCTAAACACGCAAACACACGTGGGGCACGCATCAACTTAGTAGAGCCCTCACTCATTTTTCACATATATACTTTTTGCGAAGAAAATTAAAGTGAGAACAGTATATTTCGGGTGCTAAATTGCAAATAAATGTGAAGATGCAGAGCTTAACTGTGTTTGATTAGCTTTAGAAAATCACACCTGAAAGCATTTGTCAAAGCCATCCACTTTTCCTTCAACGATGCAGGCAGATAATGCATTGCGAAGAGTAAAATAGACGTCCAATTCGTTCTCAATCACGAAGTAGTCAATCAGTACTTCCGATGCAGCTAATTCCCGGATGTCCATAGGCAGAATGAAGCCAAGTGCTGGAACTGCCAGTGCGGTATGGATGCTGCTAGCACCATGTTTGCGAATAATCTGCTTTGCCAAGAATCTCCTACAATACAAATAATAATAGTAATAAGATATTTGTGGAGCACCTTAAGAGAACTAAAGCTCTTACCACCGACTTTGCAAGTGCTAAACAACAAAGCAATGCTATCAAGCAAATGATACTTTTCTATCAGTCTGTAGCCAACATGTATCAATAGGCAGAAATAGAGCATGCCACCGTATTCAGAACGTGAGGTCCTAGCTATAAAGCAAAGTCAGCAGGAGGAAAATCTACTGCCACCTCTATACAGCATCAGAGAATCCACGAGTTTCATATCCTAAATCAACATGACTACAGCCGAGATTCAGAAAAAGCTGGTCTATTGAGGTATGTAAGCACATATCTTACGAAAAATATACGGTTCTTCCAAAGCGGCTGCTAGAGTGGGTGCAGATTAGTCAACATGGTCTGCAAATATGCCAGGCCATCCCAATTCTGCTTTAGCACAGCAGGCACCACTGGAACCAATCCAGGGCAGTTCTGAATTTTGTGAGTACTAGAACATGAATTGAAAAAACCAGAACATTTTAATCATTTTTGATTATTTACTGTGAAGTGTTGCTTTCTCACGAATAAATGCCGATTCCTCTATTAGATTCATTTACATGTCATTTGCTTCAAAAGCTGCAATGCAGTGACACTGTGGCTGCAGATAGTATGGAGTTGGACGAAAAGCATAAAGAATATGGATCAGCTCAACCTCACATCATAGGCAGTTTTTAGCACCCTATATGATTGGCACGTGCTTCAGTCATTAGGTTCTGAGATGATCTGGCACCAGCTGTAAAGGGAAGGAGATATTGCAGGAAGTCTCAAGGTTCTAAGCTACAATGCAGGCAGTCTAAAGATACTAATCTGAGCTCCACATATGCATGCACCACAGATCACTTGTCAGAGAAAGTAAAGGTTAGCTGAATAGACGGGCTTATTTAATTGCGACTGTAGATGCACTGCAATCACCACCACATGCAATTGGCAATACGAAATCGAGTATGTGTGTTCACAGCTCAATAGAAGACATACGAGCACAACCTACTCATACCTATGCCACACAAAATGCCGGTACGGCATTATGCAGGCATCTAAGTGGGTAAAAGGTGAAATATACATAATATAAAAGCAAATGACATTAACCATAGACACTTGGTGCTCTAGCATTATTCTTATAAGGTAATGCAAAGCAAAAACAAAGAAACCACAACACTATATGCTCTCTCAAAGCATTCTCTTGCCACCGAACAACAATGCAACTCTCTCGGCATATGATCAGTCAGCTGCAGCCACAATTAAGCCTATAGTAGTTTTAAATGACTAACTGGCAAAAATGGGGGCATAGACTTTATAATAACGAATCCACATCTCTCAGTTGAATAAGCAGTTACCGGCCATCCATCCCTCATGCCTGAGGCTGTCTCCCATATCTATACACATAAAGACTTGACTAATAAGTTTTGAACATGAATAGGGAAAAACCAAGCCGTCTGTAGCACGGTTTTTTAAAACAACACTAAAAACCTAGCTTAAATTAGCACATTAACATATCTGCTCAAACTAGCCGAGCATATATTGATATTCACGTACAGCGCAGGTGCCATTAATGCTGTTTGTATCATCAGGCAGTGTACAATCCGAGCAGCCTGAATGAACTTGCTGTAAATTAGCATAGCAATGCAGAAAAGACACCGAAATAGCACAATAACTGCCAAAGTTGCAAAGTGTGGGAGCACATATTTATTAATCATTGTTTCTTAGCCAGTGAAGTGGGAGGGAAGCCTAAGATACAAATCATTGCCAGAATCTCATCTAGGGTAGTCTCAGCACGAGTTCGTTTTCTAAGAAACCTCGGATGCATACCTGAGCCACAGGCAACGACAATTAAGCTCGGCATGGTCCAACATTTGTTGCAGGATGCCGATAACACCCACAACGTCAGCTGAGAGTACACCAGTGTTTGCCATTGAAGTCTCTTTGTAGATAAGGTCAGCAGCAATGCTCAAAGACACTCGAACTGCTGCAATGGTTCCAAGAGAGCTGGCAGATAAGGTGATTGGCGATCCACTGAAAGTGCACCATACTGGACCTCCCCTTTTCAAGGTTGGAACAACGTATTGATTTGCAAAAGCAGACAGGTCAGTCACAATCGTAGGATTCAGCTCCTCTGTTATGATGTAGTCCTACGGTAGAAAAGGTCAGCAGCAGCAACTATGTTATTAAATTTTGTAGTCCTTAATTTCGCAGGCAACTATTCAGAGAAACATACGTGCTAATCGTGCGAGAATGCAATGCAAAAAGTACAAACAGCAGACTTTACTTGTATGATTACAAATCAACAGCAGTTTTAAAGCCAGCAGTTACAACCCCTGCAATGCGATACCACCGTGATCAGTTTCGTTCTCGTCCGAAAATACGCACGCACGGCAGCCAGGTGTAAGTTGCGGTAGGATTATTAAGAGACGGTGCCGGAAAGACAACATTGGCTGCGACGACTAAAACACGAGCTTGGGCAGAACACTCATGCATTTAACCAGCTTGAACCTACCTAGAAACGGCACCGACTAAGAATTTCAAGCTGCAGCTATGGACAAGATAGAATAGGTCACCTGTAGGAGGCATAACGTTCGAAGAATGTTCAAAATGGTAAGCATGCATGTAAAAATAAAGGAAGCATAGTTTTGATCGTCAGCCATAGCAAGAACGTGCTAAAAGAACAGCTCCTGATAGACAAAAGTCATAGTGAAGGGCTGATTCCTTATTGAAGAAAATCTGGCATAAAAATAAAATTGAGAGGAGCTCAAACAGTATGATCCAAAGTCAGTAACATTTCATCTCATCTACGGAGCACGAAATAAAACAGAACTGCAGAATGGTACTGTGGTGTTTGCTATCATGACTGCCACTCAGCAAAGTTGTGGTAGCAACAGCTATCTATCTGCTGTTTCGATTGACATTAACGAGATTGCCTTTTCGAATGAGAAGATGATTCTCTTTGGTCGCTGAGAAAGGGTTGTCTTCCCCAGATAACAATGAGAAACGTTTGTCCACCGAAAGCCCAATAAAAGCCACGAGGTCTCCGTTTGCATAATAAAGGTATGGCTTCTGACCTGGCCAAATTTATCGTTGTATTTGATATATAAGCAATCTACAGAAATATGCAAGATTCACGGGAAGAGTTCAAGCATTCAGTGGGTACAATTAAAACAATGGGACCAAACCAATATTATTGAGACCAAACAAATGACGATGGCAGATGGATAGGCGAGCAGCCTTAGCATTATTGATAGATCCAGGAGGAGTGAACAAGTGGCATAGGCACACTAAATGGCAAGCTATCTATGGCAACTCATTTCAGAAGACCAAAGCCAAAGCATCACGCAATAGCGATAAAAAGAATATTCAACATGATCAAGCAATTTCAAAGCAAGTGGATTCCATTGCATATTTAGCACAATGCAAACAAATACCTCGTATCAGGCTCGAAAGCCCTAGGTACATCGCACATCAGTGTTTGATTACAATAAACTAAAACCATCTTAGCAACTACCACAAAGGGACCTGGTAAAACTGTCAATAAGTGTGTCTAAGATTTGTAGTCTGAAATACAAGCAAATTTTTGCTTCTAGTTGCAAGTCAATGGCAATGTCAGCATTTAGCGGGTCCCTGTGATTCGTCCTTGATGTGCTTATGCGTGCTGACACTGTGCATGCTGCCACTAACCACATTTGCATGCTGACCCTGTGCATGTCACCCCTAACCATATTATTCATTTTGTTTGTTTTTCAAGCATGATTTTACTTACCATTCAATTGCATTTCCCTTTGCAGTAAATGTAAAGCGCCTAGAGAGAGATTGAGTTCTCTGGGGGCGCTTTATCAATTGAATTATTATTATTATTATTATTATTATTATTATTAATATCGGTGTAACAGAATACTTTCTATGTTCAACGGCTAGTCAACGGGTTCACATACATGGCAGGCTCAGCAGATGCTGCCATCATTAGCAACAAACCTCCATGCAACTGATGAACAAGACGCAGAGCTCATGGTGAGCCCGACTATTGTTGCCGCTCCTCACAACTGCCAGAGAGCGATTAAAGTAATCCGTGACGTAGTCATCGACTGTGCCCTTGCTGAAAATTTAGTGCAAAACTGTAAGCAACCCACACACGATGCAATGCAAGTGCTCAATCGCTGAAACAGGATCCTCTAACTCAAAGATGATGAAAAACATGGCAAGATCCCCTGCTGTAGGCCAGAAAACCTGTATCGGGAGCTCACCTCGATTGTAGCAAAAGCTGAAGCAAAAACGAGCGAATGACAGGAGTGG
The DNA here is from genome assembly GCA_009760855.2 of Cristatella mucedo. Taxonomy (NCBI): domain Eukaryota; kingdom Metazoa; phylum Bryozoa; class Phylactolaemata; family Cristatellidae; genus Cristatella; species Cristatella mucedo. The sequence continues at coordinate 3,884,065 of WPIO01000031.1, read as the reverse complement.
GGTCGATCAATGACACGTCACTGTAAGGACTAAACTGCTTTGTAGCACGTTCGTGGTTACTGCCGTCGGGAGGACCTCGACCTTCAGGCATATCCAGCGTGACGTACGATAGAATCTGCCGCAACAGACGTGGCTCCGGCTCTCCGGTGCCATTGAATACGAGGTCAGTGAGTATTCGGACAAAGAATGCATTGAAATGTCGCTTGAACGACTGATGCTGAGTATACCTGGCACTAAAATAAATTGTGCCCAAGCAATATAAGCGACTGCATGTATTGGTTTAACAGGCTGGCTCACATTCGCTGCAAGCCCGCCTGAGAATCGAGTGCTGCCACGTGGCTATTGAGGGTTTTGTCACCCAGTGCCTACCTCACCGGGTGTACTGCTTGCAGGGTAAATTCGGAAGGGCATGGGCACTGGGCAGAACCGATTATAGAATTCAGCAGAAAACAGTTACCGTTCACTCTCGTCCGACAAGGAGTACTCATAGCCAACTGGGAAATCCTGTTTGCATTGCGGGCACACCACAGTCGACGAGCGTGCCAGCAGAAATTCACGCTTCAGGCAGAATGTACATACAACATGTCGACACGGCAAAAGTATGGGTTCCTTCATGGGGTTTTCACACGAGTAGCAGTTCTTTGCCACTACATCCTTTCTGAAAAGGGGAATATCAGAAACCTGCCAGTTGTGCGCGTTCATGCAGACCCCATTTTAATGCTTAACAAATAAGTGCGGTGCACATAGTCGAACGAGCATACGAGCGCTTAATAATAATATAAATCATTTGTATAGCATGCTGAGAGAACCGAATCTCTGTCCAGGCCCTTCACATATACCACAGGACTCGAACCCACGACCTTGGTAGTCAAAGGTGATTACTTTGACTGATGCTGGGCATGAATGTGGACAATCGCTTAATAACAAGACAGTTCAGGCACGCCAGAAACGTGAGCAGGTTAGGCCGAGCAGCTCCAACAATATACTCAGGGACAACCAACACTGCAACAGTAATTAGAGCTGAAAAAAGGCAAAGCTCTATCATATTGCCCTTTTAGCCTGAGAGAGGACATGCTTGCGAATCAGCAGTAGCACTCTGCTTCAGCTGCTTGCGACCAGGTTACATACTGCTGCACGTTTGAAGAATGACTCAGTGCTCACTTCCCGAAATCCATCAACCACACGGGAATCCACTTGAAATAACAGAATAATAATAATAATAATAATATTGCACTTGATAAAGCGCCCTCAGAGAACTTAATCTCTTTCTAGGCGCTTTACATTTGCTGCAAAGTGATACGCAATAGAATAGTAAGTAAAATCATGCTTGAAAAACAAACAAAATGAATAACATGGTTAGGGGTTACATGCACTGGGTCAGCATGCAAATGTGGTTAGTGGCAGCATGAACAGTGTCAGCACGCATAAGCACATCGAGGACGAATCACAAGGACCCACTAAATGCTGTCCTAAATAGGTATGTTTTTAAGTTTCTTTTAAATGTGGTCAGGTCAGGGGATGTTCTGATGCAGGTCGGGAGGGAGTTCCAGGCTGTGGGAGCATACGAGCTAAATGCACGGTCTCCAAAGGATTTAAGGTTTGTACGAGGTATTTCTAGACTGTTGGATTCCGAAAAGCGAGTGGTACGATGCTTTGCCTGATGGGGTAGTATCTCTGAAAGATAGGCTGGAGCCATAGAATGAAGAGACCTAAAAGTGAGCGACAAAAGAATGATTTTCCCCAACTCCAAGTCCTCCACAGAGGCATTGTCTCCGATTTGCAGTTTTATGAAACCGATGCTCTCTGATATCTGACATCACAACATCTCCCGAATCGCCGATATTTAAAGGCAAGTGTTAAACCTAAGTTTCCTCAGAAGACGTGCTCCACAAAAAATAAATCATCTATTACGGGCAAAATCATCACGACCCTTGCAAATGCAATTATCGCCATTTACGTTACTAGCTTCCACTTACATATGAAGTGCCTAGAAAGGAATTCAATTCTCCTCGGGGAAATACAAACGTATTGTTATGATTTTTGTTTCAAATTACCCGACAGATACAACTGTGCTCCCAGGGCTGTCCTAAAGGTCGCGGGAGCAGGCTTACTAGAGAAAACTGAAAATAAAAGTTACAGCTAAACGATCCCTACTGATCAGGTGCTTTCCACTTAACTTGATCCAGCCTAAATCTACGATCTACTAAAAACTAGTTAAATAAATGCAATGCTAGTGAGGCACACCTTACGGATTTAATGGTACCTGTTGGGTCTGCTGTAAAAACGCAGACCTTACTTTTCCCGGCTGAACTTCCACCTGAGAGCAGCAGAGCCATTCATTGACTTTCATGAATTCTCCCGGACCAGTTCCAACGATCACTAGCTCCCACGTGGCTTCCATATAACACACAGCCGTGCTGTCTGTTCGATCTTCTTCTGTGTGCAGCTGCTCACACATCGTCCACAGAAATAAAAGTATTTGTTGCATACTCTCCACAAACTGTCTCCATATACATATACATACACACTCACTCTCAAATACTCGAGCCCATACGTACACACAGAGGCTCACACACACACACACACACACACACACACACACACACACACACACACACACACACACACACACACACACACACACACACACACACACACACACACACACACACACACACACACACACACACACACACACACGCCAGTAAGCAAATTTGTCCCTTAAGATATGTTTAAAGACCTCGATGGGATAATCATACCTGTGTCAACCAACCCCATGTGCTATATAATGCATGCATACACATAGGATATGTACTTTTCACCCACATGTCTGCTTCTTAGCACATTAGATGGCATGGCAGAAGCTGACTAGCACACGTCAACTACAATGCGATATACACGTGCTTCCATAAGTTTAATCGGCCGGCTATACTTTCCCGAAAGTCTAGTTCTTTCTCTGGTAACTTATAATGTACTGCTTTCAGAATGCACAACTTGGCATGCCCACATGACCGCAGTAATAGGTAAACATGTTATGCTTCAGTGTTTAGTTATTAAACGACTTCGGTTGATAAGAAAAAAATGGCTCCACCATATTTTATGATAATTTCAAGTAAGCATGTTGGCAGGAACACCATGATCCTTGTGCATAATTCCGGAGCATTTTATCGCAAGCATTGGAATGAAACCTCAAATAAGACAGCTCTTGAGGCGATGCAAATAGCCGATGATCTTACACTTTTCTCCAAAGCATCCCAAAGGTTTTCGATTGGGCTCAAATTAGGGCCCATGCATGCCTTGGAAAGTGGAGTCCGTAGGAGATCAAGACAACAGTTGAAAGATTCTTTCACCGAGAGCACGGTGTGCTTGAGATAATTTACTGAGCCATGATAGCTCAGGAGGTAAGGTGCTTGCTCTTCACGACCGGGGTCGTGGGTTCGAATTCTGCAGTTGGGCGATTCTTTCCTGCTAACTGCAAGCCGTGGTAAGAGCCGTGATGGCACACTAGGTAAGGCGGTTGCTTTCATTACCTCGGTCCCGAGGTCGTGGGTTCGATTCCTGCGGTGGGGGATCCTTTATCGCCACTGCAAGCGGTGGTGATAGCCGTAAAGGCTCTTCTGTCGCTATACAAAAGGAGGCTGTTTAATCAGATAGGATTTATTTATTTATTATTTATTTATAGCCGATAATGCCCTTCTGCAGCTATAAAAATAAGACGGTTAAATGAGCTATGATGATAGATATCACTTTATACATTCTAGCTCTCTCGGGGCCATTGCACTTGGAATACCATCATTTTTTTTAAGACGTTAAAAGTATTTATGCTGCTTCGTACTGTCTTCTAGGCGATGGGGTTCCGGTACTGGCAGCTGTGGAACAGCCCCGTACCATCACTCCTCCTGCTGCCAAACGGTACCATCTTCTGAAGGCAGTCATCGTAGTATGCTTCATTAATGAGCTGCTTCACTTAGGCTCTCCTATCAATTCTGAAAATAGTGAACACTCATTCACCAGTCCTCACAACTCTTTGCCAGTCAGCCCAAGTCGAGTGGGGTGATCCCTAGACTATTGCAGGGACTTCATTTTGGCTTTTTAGGAAGCAAAGTTGTACAATGGGTAATCCTGGAGAGTATACATTCTGGTGTAACCTCCGAGAGTTTATTCACCCAGCTTAAGCCCACTGAAGTCAAAGTGTCATAGTAGCTCTTTTTGAGGAAAATAATATGTTATTCAAATGCATACATTGTTCTAGCCTTCAAATCTGTCATTTCATAAAGGCAGAAACCCTACTTTTGTCAATCTTTCAGCACTGCTAACGAATCTCTGGCCTCCAAATTCGGTGGCAATCGGATGCCACATAAAATGGCTCTCTGGAAACGGCAATGTGCAGAAAAAATGGCTGAAGAGTTTGAAACATGTGGCATTTATAGCAAGGTCAACCATCCCCTATCAGACACCATTTTGTTTAATGTAATCTACCATTTCAGGAAGGTATTTTCTAGTACAATGTGCTCATCCATCTCTTGCATGCGGTGGAAGCTGCTTCGTCTTGGACGGATTGATAAGGGGAATAAGTATGGTTTGCTGAGTCTAGAAAGTTGCACTGGGAGAAGTACCAAAATAACAGGAACAGTACCATGTATTTTCATTGAAAAACAACGAGAAAATTGGCATTATCGCCATTTATCATTCGTAAAACCAAGTCGAGCCATACGTACAAACCAGCCATAGCTGGTTTGCCAAAAAGCATGCCAACAATTATCCCTAATTATCATTAAGCTCTTACGTCATTAAGACTCATTTTCATGCCTTATGATTTCGTAAGGCAATTATATTGAGCATTCCAACTATCAGGCAATGCTACACGGTTAGGTTTGAGCTCCACCCTAATTACTGAGTGCACAAGCAAGAGAGGAGGATTCTAATCAAGCAGAGCAATAATTAACTGCGAAGAATAGTGACAGCCTACCAAGCTGCAACTAAAGTGGGCAGCTCGTCTCATTCTCAGATATTAGCACAAGAAACCGACCACTATGAAACTCATAGATATATTTTGATATAAAGTGTAGTTTTTGCAAAGGCTGATGCTTGAAAAAAGGGAAAATCAAATGACAAAGCTGCAAAAAAATAACAGTGACAACTGCTGTTGCAAAAAGTCCAAGCCAATCTACCTCGAATCACAGCCACATCAGCTATAGTGAAGAAGATAATAATGAGGATGGAATGGACAATGATGGCACTCACCCGTAAATCGTGGAGATCACACGCTTATTGTGTATATCGAGGAATTTCTCCAGAGCCTGAAAGGAGCTTAGTTGTTTGAAGTCAAACTTTTGATCATTTGAAAGTTCCTACAAGTAGATCAGTGCACGATCAAGCTTAGTGCAGTAACGCAACAGCTGTCACCGGTTGTTCCGAGTTGGCTGGACCCAGTTGAACTTCCCTGTGAACCAATATTTAATAAGAAATTTCATATTTCTTCGTAAGATTAGCATCTTCTGTAAGCATCAATCACAATCAATCCAGACACCAGTAGCACGGTGAGAAGCTAGCAAGCCTGCCAAGATTCAAACCACATTAATGCAGTCGCATCTGAGTTTACTGCGTATGCACTGGATAGCTTTGTGTAGCACAGTATCACAGGACTAAAAATTAACCTACCAATGCACTGCGTACTGACAAAACGCTAACAAGCAAAATCGACATGTTAAAGGGTGCTCTTAAGGACAAGTGGCTATTTTAAAACTTTGATCAATGTATAATCAAATACGAATATGCCATTAGGCTAAATTCAGAAATCCTAACCAGACAACTGGGTGCTTACTAAACTTATCAGGAGTGGTTCTATCACATCTAGGTTGCTGACACAGAAATCTCAGTAGGTAAATCTCCCAAGGCTGCGCAAGAGTCTCTATGAGTCGTAAAGCCTCAAGCCCAGATATGCATTGTTATGTTTGTGTGGGCAGTCGCACACTGACCAAACGGCTCAGGCTGATGCCATTTATTTCGAAACCGAGGAACCGGGCCGCACGGCCAGAACGCAGGCTGGGAAACAGCTACTGCAAGTGGGTTTGCTGTTTTCACCTTAGCGGCTTCTGCCAGACTAGTCTGCTGTCGTGGTACAGCAGACCCAGCATCCTCTCTTTCCAACAGTGGCCGACTGAGCATCGGTCGGCTTCTACAGGCTACATGACGCTTGCTCGTAGTAGGCATACCAAACCACGGCCTTTGGTGACCAGCTGGATGAGTAGGCCACCAGCTTTAAGCCACCGCTATGGCATAGGAAGCGCCCTTCTCCCACAACCAGGGATTGGGTGCTTGCCTCCTCACTTTGCCTTACGGGTTTCGGCAGTCTCAGTCGCCTTGGCCGCTGCTTCTACATCCTTGGCTCTTCTTGCCAACATAGCAGCTCTGGCAGCACTAACTGACTTCGTAGCAGGGCCGACCGGCACTGCAGCGCTTGCCGTATTGCTGAACTTGACCACTGCTGCCTTCACGCGGACGTCCGTCGTTGGCAGGCAGGCCGTCTTGTGGGCCGCCGCCGTCGTGGATACCGTCCCGTGTGCTGGCACCTTCTTGTGCACCACCTCGTGGATTGCCATTTCGCGGACCAGTGCCTTCTCTTCCACAGCCTCGAAAACAAACTTGAGGCAGCTCAGGTGACTGGCCTGAGCCACCGATCCATGCAAGGAGCAGTCTGGTGACGATCTGCATCACGGTTGCAGTTCACTTTCTTCATGCTCAAATTACATACGACTGGCATGGAGATATACGATTGAGAGAACACATTGGCACAGCAGAAGCAGTGGCGCTCTTATAAATGCGACCTGAACAGAAACATCCACCGAAAATGTAGCAAACCTCAGGCACAGAGGCAGAGGATGAAGGAAGAATCCTCCTGACAAGTGCCACAAGGTCCAGTAGCAGTAAGTCAGCCGGTTTACGCGGAGCTACCTCCAGCTTTAGCATGGAATAAAACTTACCCGGAAGGATGCTTATAAGAATTGCTTTTCGTCGGGTCTCATCTGAAATGTTTTTCTCCTGACACATGCTCTCAGCAATTGCGACGTAGTCTGCATACGTCTGCTTTCTCGACGCTGGTGAAGCTCTCGCACCAGATCGAGGCGTGTTCCAAGTAACGTGTTTTTTGAATCCCATTCTCGTCGCCACTGTTATGTTGGTACGGGCAGTCAGGCACATATCAAGACGGCTCAGGCTGATGCCGTTTATTTCGAAAACGAGGAACTGGGCCCCACGGCCAGCACACAGGCTGAGGAACAGCTGTAATAGGGTTTGCTGTTTTCGCCTCAGTGGCTTCCGCCGGAGTAGCCCGCTGTCGCGGTACAGCAGACCCAACACGCATAAAAATCTAGCTCTAAAGTGACCCTTTCTTAGACGATCACATCAGCTCTACAGTAAAGCCTGCCAGCTGTAAGCTGCATAGCATTGCTAAAATTCGGGTTTGATTAGACAGGGATACTACATCTAAATTGGTCCGTGCCTTTGTGACATTCTGTCTCGACTTCTGTAACTAACTGCTTGCTGGTCTACCGACCTGTGCAATCAGGCACTTACAGTTGCTGCAAAACTCTGCAACTAGGCTTGTCTTTCATGGATATCGCAGTTTCCTACATCACACCACTTCTCGCCGACCTGCACTGGCTCCCAGTCAAGCAACGCATCGACTTCAACGTTATGTCACTCACTTTTAGGTTCCTCCGTTCTTTGGTTCCAGCTTACCTATCTGATCTACTCCCCACCAGACTAAGCATCATAACACCAACTCTTCTTTTCTGAATCTAATCATTTACCTACACCTCCTCGTACGAATCTCAAATCCTATGAAGATGATGTCTTTAGTTTGTTTGTTCCCAAAGCCTGGAACTCAGTCACGTCTTTCCTGACTTGGTGACATTTAAAAAGAAGCTAAAGACACATCTATTAATTATAGCATTTAATGGGTTCATGTCATTGGCCTTTGTGTGCTTATGCATGCTGACAATGAACTTGCTGCTGCCACTACAGTATTTACATGCTGACCATGAGCATGTCTCCTTTAACCATGTTATGCTTGTTGTCATTGAGCGTGCTACCACTAAACATGAGATCATGCTTCCTTTGCAGCAAATGTAAAGTGCATAGGCAGAGATTACGTTCTTTGATGAGACTATACAAATGTATCGTAATAATTATTATTAGTATTAACCATGTCAGGTACAAGACAATACCAGACAACAGAACCTGCAAAATGCTGAAAATAAGGCTCTTCCAAAATACAATATATGGATCTTGTCATGAGGTTAACCTTTGGATCGCGGTTCTCCATGGAAAATTGCACAACAAGGAATTAACACACGAAAGTAAAAGTGAGAACAAACGTTAAGTGCTAGGTAGTACTAGGTAAGATTTTTGAGCGTAGATCTCAAAAGGCAAGAGCCATCCTAGGAGCCTCCTAAGTATGGAGTATGCAAGGAATTCGTGCTAGATCCATTTCTATTAACAGTGTATTCTCTCTCTCTCTCCCTCTCTCTCTCTCTCTCTCTCTCTCTCTCTCTCTCTCTCTCTTCCCTCTCTCTATCTTGCTCTATTGCCAGTTCACCAAGAATACACATGCTTCAATTTTTATGCAGATGGCATGCACGTGCACCCACATTTTCATCCATCTGGAATTGCCAGCAAGTAGAATTCTCCTAGCTGCATTGCAGCATATATTACAGAAATTTGCACTTGGATTGCAAAAAAATTACTCAAATTGAATGTCGAGAAAAACTAACTAGCTATGGACAAACCTTTGTGCTATTCAGAAATTGGAAAGCCCGACCCTCAGGATGGGTTCAGCCAGCATATCTCCCATTACAATTACACACAATCTGGGGTGTCCTGGTCCAAAGTTATCTTTCACTTGATGACAATATCGAGACCATAGTCAAACCTGCCTGCTTTCAGCTAAGTAACATTGCAAAATTTAAGTCGACGTTTACCAGAATGTCACAGCCAAGCCGTTCCGTTCATTTGTGACATACCGTCAAGACTTATGTAATTCACTACCTGGATATACTTCTGTCTGTGCAATCAGTTGCTTACAGTTGGTGCACAACAATGCAGCTAGGCTTCTCTGTCATTGCCTGAATAAACTTCGACTAGTACCGCTACTCTTCTAACTCAAGTCTGTGCGTCTAAGCAACCAGAAATCCTTTTGAGACCGTAAGCCTTTAGTTGGTATACCCCCAAAGCTTGGAAGTCAATTTCGAATGTTGTCACGTCGTCTCCTGTATTGACAACATTGAAAAATATTAAAACCTCACAAGTTTTTACAGCTTTTCCTCTGTCACAGTGAAGCTTCGCTTGTGTAAAAGTAAAGTAAATGTGATCAAACCAAGCAGCCTCGTTTCTATGATGGGACAAGAACCTTAATAGCTATGCGATTAGGTCGTGAAGTGCGAGCACCTTATTCTTGTGCTAAGTTCCAGAGTTACGTATGCTTGCTTATACGTGCTCACACAGTGCATGCTATCACTAACCAATTGACCAATTCTTTTCCATCTAAAGAAGCTAGAAAGAGAGATATTATCACACAAGTGACATATTATATTTACTATCGCTAGGAATAATGCCCTAAGCAGTAGTAGTAGTTGCTAAAGCAGCTTCAGCTATGGCAGTAGCATCAGTAGTGCTAGAAGCAGCATTAAAATAAGTGGTAAGCCAAACAGCTCTTATTGGGTTCAAGCCACATTTCGGTGGTTTGGCAAAACTGGCCAGGGGGAGGGGCAGAGCTATATAGCTCTGTGGCTTTCACCTCACAGCTACTTTGATGGAGGAAGACTCCTTATACAGCTTGGAGGAAGAGAGCATTCTCACCTTATATAAGCTTCTTGCATCATTCAGTACGAACATGGGTGGGCTGCTGAATAATTGAGGTGAAACAACAACGTACTCCACGAACAGCCGCACAGCTACCAGCTTGCTCCAGATCTGCCTGTGTTTCACGGATACATTTCAATTTCACCGCGCAGTTTACAGGCAGCGATACGATGCATGCAATAAATTTGAAAAAGCGACCCAATATACCTGCAAGACTGAACTACAGCAAATACAATGCTTTCATAAGGTGCCATATCACCGTACAGTATTTCATCAGCAATAGTGTGGTACCGCTGGACATGTTGAGGTAACTCAGCTGTGACATTATCACGGCATGATGCTTCCAAGGATAGCAGTACCGCATGAAGGGCAGACAAGTGGACGGCCTTCTTCGAAAAGAGAAAAAAATACTGACAGCATCATGCAAACGCATACAACATTAAGCATAACTGCTAGAGCAATTGCAATAGCGATTGGCCTTGTACAGTCTTGATGGCCTATTGGTCTGCATCACGGATCCCGAACCCACCAACCGTACTAAGGGGATAAGTCTTGAGGGCCAGACTATGTGGCATCTCAGACAGTCTGAAGGGAATCTGAAAAAAATGTAGTTAGTTGATCGAAGGGTGGCTAAATAAATCATCACCTGCTAACAGACCGCATAGGAAGAGCTACTTTTATCGAATTAACCAGCCTATAAAGTTCCTTATAAGCTGAGAGTTACTTGATAGTAAAATCACAGTTGTAAAGGAACAGTGCCCGCCTTCATGTCAACATGCTTGTCCAAATTACTCTCTCTTTCGCCAAGAATGATCAAGGTAGATGCAAGCTATCGGAAGCATCTTCTAGTACAAAAGGAAAGCATGATGGATTCATGTAGCATCTACATGACCCCGAGGACAGACAGCACCATCAAACTAAAAGGAGAATCCTATGCTTGAAGTAAGACAAGTAAGAAAGAATGGAATGTTAAACAAGCTTGCGTACAAGTTGTGACTTTCTTTTTTTTGTGTATGGATGTGCATGTCTGTCCTTTAATTTCGCTCATCCTTAATTTGTTTTCATTTGTAGTATTTTTTGGTATATGACAATAGCCGAGATAATATTTGGAGCTCTGGAAGGGTAAGCCTTCGAACGAATGATTGGAAATAGGCTGGTTTTTTCCAAGTCAACAGGAGAAGAGAGACATTTAAACTATTTATGTGTCAAATGAACCACAGCTATGATGATTATTACAAAATCTTTTGGGGGCTCCGATAGCCTGCGAGTACTACCCAACAACTTCATAAGCCGGCACATTACTTCATTTACTACATGTACTATATGTACGATCCATCTCTGGAGTAATATATACTTTTAGGAAAACCTCAAGCACTCGATAAATTGTTATTAAAGGCAGCTAAATTTGAAGAGAGTTGCAGAAGTCATTTTATCATAGAAAAGGCCATGAAAGCAAGAGGAGCAAACTGTAGATCGAATGCTCAGATGGGTTATGTTGCTCATAGAGTACAGATGCAAAGACCTGAAGCCATACACCGACGATGAAACACAGCACTCAATATTCCCCACAGCTCTAGCAATAACACCGTATTCATTAAAGCACAGCAATAGTCTGTATTCCACAGCTGATACAACCGGGTAGCTTCTGCCAACAAGCTGACAGCAGCTTACGCTCAACGCTAGACTCACAGATCGGCAGACCGTTGCTCCAAGACTCAAACTGTGGTCAAGCACACGTCTTATATAGCAGCCAGGTCATAAGTCATATTAATCACTAACACAATCAATAATCAATAACAGTAACCACACACACAATGCTGCTCAGAAGCCTCAGCCTATCGCGGGCCGCATCATAAGTGTCCTCATTAAGTGGGCAAAGCTCATAGTTCTCAATCGAGGCTCAGCTGTCAAGTTCACAGCTCATAATCGTGGGGCATTACACTATCTATTTTCATTTTGTAGAATTTCCCTATTGGTTCATTGGTTTTGATTAGTATTAATAAATTTTGCTCAATACTGTTTATGCAGATTCCCTAAATGATTTAGCTCCGTTCGAAAACATAAATTAAATAATTTTGAAAGAGGAAATATACTTTACAAGAAAACAGCCCATATATATATATATATATATATATATATATATATATATATATATATCTCAGAAAGTAAGCCACAGGTTAAACCACTATAATATTATTATAATAGCTGGCTCCTGTTTTTCTCTTGTACTATGGAGATCATATGGATGAAATAATCTAATACGAGGTTAGTTTACTAGATAGAAGCAGCAGATTTTTACATCGGCCACTAGTCTTGGCAGCAGAAAGAGTATAGAATGTGCTTACACTTCTGCATCTGGTGATGCACATAATGTGCATGCAAGTAGAAAAAAACGCTGCTCTTTTATTATTAAAGTCAGAATAAATTAGGTAATACCTCTGGTCTATAACTAACGTTTGACATACAGTTTAAACTGATTTAGATCATTTTCATATCAGGGAAAAATGCCCATTTGAATGACTTGCAGACAATACATACTAAACTCCAAATGCTATGTGGCTCTCTCATGCTGCAGTAGATACTCATGATGCAAGTCCTTACCATCCGGTGGTCATTCTCGGTCATTTCTCTGAGCTTTGCACAAACTGACTCTTTCAGCAAGCTTGGAACTAAGTCCAAAATACGGTTGAAACGATCGAAGTGAAGTTGTAATTTACCGAAGCATAAGTGGACGCCTACGAATGTATCCTGGCATCTGGCTACCATTGCTGCTCGGAGACTCTTCAGTAAGACCTATGAAAATATATAACTTGGTTTCAGTTTGGTGTCATTCAGTATAAGCAGAATTTATAAAGATCAACCGGAAAAATAGATCTGTATTGACGTTAGTGCTGACAAAAAATCGTCCAACAGGAAATGTATGGTTTGGTGTAAGTAGTGCCTTACGGAAGCAAGTTAGCCATCCAGTAAGCTGTAACATGGCCAAGTAGACAGCAGACCTTTGTTCCTAAAGCATCATGACCCATTGATTTGCTGCTGATTTAGTTTTCCTTTACGACAAAAGGCCAACCACAGAAAGATGTTTATTGATGGCCATAGTGAGACATGCAGAAATTTACGTTATTATTAATACTATAAGTATTACCCAGTAGCACAACATAAAAAATCTTTACTAGGATTACTTCTTCTTATCGTACATTTTTCTAACCAAACTTTCTCTACTGCATGACATCACCAGACGGTTGCAGTAGCATTTTGGTACAGATCCACAGGCATTCAGTGACTTTCCCGCATACAGCAATTACTGTTAAGCAGAACTTCTGTCTCACATTTGAGTTACTGGTTACTAGCTGTTCAAGCTCAACGGCGGAAAGCATTAAATAAGGCAAAGTTGTTGACAAACTTTGCAACTTGGTATCGAATTTAATACCATTACTATCAGGTTAGATGTTAAGAAGGCAACATTAAACCAGGATAACTTGAGAAACTTCTCTCAGTCTTCCTATAATCGTTCTCTCTATTATCGCTCATTACTCTCGTTAAAGGTACAGATATAAAGATGCTACCGTGCCTACAACATTACCACACTTGGTGAAGATGAGTAATTACCATGTGTTCATCCTCAGACGAGCACCTATGAGACATGTAGAGATAGTCATGAGCATAGCTTGCAACAGCATTATCCATTGCCATTAAGTTTAGGTTAGCTATGTGCCTCCCAATGTCGGAGTCGCTCAGAATGATAACTGTCAATGATGCTTCATCATCTACAAAGACAAATCCAATACCTACGTATTGTAGACGGCATTATGCCAACACCTGCAGCCGGATGTGAACGGTGCATTACTCTCACGGCAAAAACAATTTGATGGATATAGCTTCAAAGCAAAAGTGCCACAGGATACCTTGGTCAAGGTTGGATTGTGCAATCGCAGCATCCATCTTTTGCTTGAGCACCCACGAGAAAGGAAATCTCGGGGTAAAAGCAATGCCGGACAAGCTGTTGCACACAACATGCACCTCGGCCCGACGGTGTTCATTTTCCTGCAGAAAATCCAGCAGCTATGGTGGAACTTGCACGATACCACATAGGACCAAGCAAGCAAAGAAAGTGCATTCAGAGAATGCACCCAGCATTCCGTAGTCATGGCTCGAGATCCTGCTTCCTGCAGCTTCGTATGCTGCAGGGCATATGCAAACTATGGATCTCAAAGTAGAGGCCCTTAAATCGTGAAAATAGAAATACTGAGCACACGATACGTTAGCCAAGAGAGCCCTTGGGAAGGGGGCCACGGGATTTAGCAACCTCCTGTGGAAGGTAACCCAGATTTACTCACAAATAATTCTCTGATAGCCCTTTTTCAAAGCCCCGAAGCTCCTCCCAAGTCGCTACCAGGCTTCTATGGTTGGGTTGGGCTTCTTGGTTTAGAGAGCCTCTCAAGAAATTTGCCAAACAGCAAGAATTAGCCCACAGCAACAGCCGAGGCATTTCTCGAGACGTGTTTTACTAGCTGATTTAACTACCTCTTTTGTATCGTGACAGAAGAGCCTTTACGGCTATCACCACCGCTTGCAGCTGCAATAAAGGATCGCCCACTGCAGGATTCGAACCCATGACCCAGGGACCCAGGTCGTGAAAAGAAACCACCTTACCTAGTGCGCATCACATATGGCTACTTCTTTTTTAAGGAGCGAGATAAGGCTATTGGAACGAAGCATATCTGACATGTACACTCAGGATCGGTTTCTATCGGGGCTACAATTCTTTAAAAGGGTGTGGTCATACATGAGGTCAAGCTTGAGATAATTTTGTATGGACAGGACTGTAAGGCACTTCAGCCTGAAGCTGTAGGATCTCCAAATCAGAGTATCAATATTTTTATTTTCAGAAGACTGGTGGTGAAATAAAGCAAAACTTCTCCAAAAAGCAGTCTCATTTCTTTTTAGAGAAGCTTAAAAGCCCATCCGGGCGGCATGCAGCTTGTACGTGCTACTCTACGGGGGAGGGTCCTGTTTTTGCTGATGTAGCTAAACAAGCCTGCTGGGCAGCAAACATCAGAATGCAGATTTAGGCTCTCCAAACCTAAGTATCAATTGTTTTCGATGGCAGGTCGATGGAGGCTTTCGGGAGCTTCGACGGACTCTACCAAAATGGGGCACACATATTCTTTCTTAGGAGTGCCGAAACAGTGCTTTATGCAGTGCACCATCGAACATAGATCAGGACGGTTTGCCGAAAAAGAAGTCGATTTTTATTTCAGAGAGGCTGCATTATTCTAACAGGGGGGGGGGAGCTGCGGAGGTGGCCATCGGCTCACGAAGGTCCCACTCTATTCAGTGCCCTTACACACAGGGCTGCAGTTCCGAGCAAGTTTCTCGGAGCAGGGCTCGGGAGGGGGAGGAGGGGTTTGGCTAAAGCCTTTCGAGAAAATTCTGGGAAAGGTATCGACGGAACATCCTCTAACTAGAATCAGCTCTATAGGCTGCTGAGCAGTCTGCGGATACTAATACGCAGTAAGGCATCTATGGATCTTTACATTCAGCCCTGTCACAACTGGCTGCTGGGAAACGTGGCATGGCACAGAAGGCCAAACGAGAAATGCATTGCCAAAAAAGTATGCAGTAAAATCTTCTTCGTCAAGTGCTTGCAACCGAGACTTCCTTCTGAGAACCAATTGTTGTCACACAAAGCAAATGAGAATACAATGAAACCTGCCAGTCAATGACAATTATTACTTTAGTATACAGAATTATTAAATTTTGCACCAAGTAAATCGAGTGTGCTTGGATGAAGGCATGTCTGTTCCAGGCTGTTGCGCTGAGAAGAAAGAAAAACAGGCTATCACATAAAACACTTGAAGACTTATAGTTCTGCCCACTCACTGTTAAAATTTAGGTCCCCTGAATCGATTCTTACCCATAGGTAAGTTGTCTGGCACTCAATGCATCCGGCTGTTGAGAAAATAGCCATCGTTTGATAGCACAGAGAAAGCTGCACTTTTGTATGCTTAAAAGACTGACAGTAATGTAAATGTACAATGCTTAAACCACAAACAGAGAATGCATCCAAAACCTAAATTATTGCCCACTACAGTTTCTTCCTTTAGCTAAAAAGCCTCACAACAGGAGAACAAGAAACAAGCAAGCAACGCCTAAAGGTGCAAAGTCATACCGTGCTGCTAACAAACAAGGCCAGATGGGACGAGCTTGAGATCATGCCCTCAAACATGCTTAACCAAAATCGGGCAGCCCACGACTGCTCTTGGCCATCAGTGGAATGCAGTAGGTCAAGGTTGTTGTTGGTGTCACAGTAAGCAACAATTGCAGCGAAAACGGGGGCAATCTTTTTCTCCAGGCAGTCTTCGAGGCTTCTCCTGCAAAGCATATCGACGGCAAGAATTTACAATGACAAAACGAGAAAAAAGAAGTATCAAATAAAGAAAATAGGCCAGGAAGAGTGGCAAGGCCGAAGAGCAGGGGAAAGCAGAAGGTGGCTGCAAAGAAGAGGATAGAATGGCAGACAACTATGATCGTGTTTCATTATTTTGATAGCTCCTTTTAATGGAAATATCAAGAAAACCGAAAGCCGCCTCAGTGGGTTGCACACAGTGGGGAAAATGTGCAGCCAAATGCGAGTGACTGGTATAGACAAGAATGTGGAGCGTTATTCTTCGGCGCCATCTGCAACAAGACAGCGATTTGGAAGAAGTGCAGCACACACTAAATTATTGGGATACACGCATCATGAACACGACCCGGCGATGGGAACAACAATTAAGATCGATCGCACAAGTAATAGAATAATGGCTAAGGTTGACTAAACAGAAGTGTCCTTGGCACACAGACACATACTGCACTGAATAGGACCATAAAGATCTTTGCACCCAAGGTCTGGCATAAAAGAAGTTTCATGCGGCTAATATATGATGCTAAATTGCAATCTAGCTACAATCACGGCATCACTGAATGTAGGCAGTTTCGACCAGAGGCGAAACGACCGACCATACTAAACTTGAAGAAGGCAGAAGTGCATACAAACAGTCTTAAGCAAAACAACCTTTTCGTAAGGCAGCCTTACCTGAAGGTTCCGGATTTGGCCACATTTGGAATGGCTGCAGCTTCCTTACTTAGCCAGCACGCAGCCATCTGTGGTGTCATATGTTGACTTTCTCGCTGGCGAAGCAAAGTCACTAGGCACCTCAAAAACAGTTGCTGGAATCGTGAATTGCCTGCAATTCACACAACAAATGAACATAGTGACATAAGCACCAAACTTAAGATGTGTGGGGACTAGAGATAAATTCAGGAGCACTCTATGGGAAAAAACACCCCATACGATAGGCAAACTGCTCCAAGTCAACAAAGCATGCTTCGGACATGCATGCTACAGTGCTGAGAGTGGAATCCTTAGTTCAATCAGTAAAATACAGGCCCGGTAAACCAAAAGTTGTGCAATCATTCCTTGCAATCATTTCGGGGGGGGGGGAATATTTTCCTCTCAGTGACCCTCGGTCGCTCTTGTATTTTCACAAACATGCAGCCTAATGGCTCAAAGAACGAATACATAAAAGAGACTAGGCACCCGAATTTCCTGCATTGTGCTTTATCTGCACTTGTATTTTAATTGTATTTCCCTCATGTACTCTCACTGGGTTCGCGTTATCTTCTGATGATATCCGTGCTATCGATAACACAAAAAATTATTAAAATTACGAAGATACCCTGGTTAGTTCTCAAACGTTTTGAATCGATTCAGGATTTATAAGCACCTTGATGTAGCATTTGCTTCCGGTGTGCTTTGCATCACACACAGCAAGGGGAGCCATCAGGCACTACAACTAGACGAAATGGACGAAATTCAAACGCAAAACTATTGCTCACAAACAGCACCGACGCTTTGATAAATGTTTTTGAGAAACCCTACTGAGATAGCCTCTACATAGAACCTAGGTGTCATATTCCAAAGCGACCTCTCGTTAGACGACCATATCAGCTCCACAGTCAAATCTGCCCATTTTCAGCTTCATAACATTGCTAAAATTCGGGCTAGTTTAGATAAGGATACCACGTCCAAGTTGGTCCATGCCTTCGTGACATCCCGTCTCGACTTCTGCAACGCACTGCTTACTGGCCTACCAGCATGTGGATCAGGCGATTGCAGCTGGTGCAAAACTCTGCAGCTAGGCTTGTCTGTCATGAGCATCGCAGTTGCCACATTACTCCACTTCTCGCCGACCTGCACTGGCTACCAGTCAAGCAAAGGATTGACTTCAAGGTTTTGTCGCTCACTTTTAGGTCCCTTCATTCGTTCCTTTACCAGAGGGGTACCTACATACATTGGGGCTGCACCTAAAGAGTTAGTAGCCTTGTATCGAGGCAGCCGATTGCAACCTATATTTATCATGCTTCGGCATGGACTAGCACCGTTACCAGTGCTGTGTTTTCAGACTAAGGACACGAGGCAAAGAAGTTGCTGCAGCACGTTTGTAACAGGCCCAGCACCTGTAACCTCGAAAGGTTAAAATATCAACACATGCAGTAATATTCAGACGAAAAAAGCAGAGGTTATTGCAAGACATCAGCTTTAAAAGAAGATAAAGAGATGAAGTTCAAATTTCAGGAAACAGAATGTCTTCTACCTCAACAACTTTGTCAGAACAAACTTACCACTAGCAGCGAAAAGGTCATGCAGTAAATGCAAACGCCTTTGGCTTGACTTTGTCGTATCTCGTAGGCGGCTAGCAGCCTCATTAAGGCAGGACCTCAGAAGCCCCAATACATCAAAGCATTTCTTGCCCTTGAATAAGAACAGTACGACCGTACAGCCACTGGTGAGACTATGTTAGCAGAAGTGCATACGAAGAACCAAGACATGCTGACTGGTAAGACTACAGGTCAAGACAATCAAGTAGAGTTGGGTAAGCATTCACCACGAGGCTGTCCATTTATTATGATGTACACACGGACTGGACCATAACGGATGCTCAGGGAGACTTAATACACACACACACACACACACACACACACACACACACACACACACACACACACACACACGCACACGCACACGCACACGCACACGCACACGCACACATATTAATGCATGCACATCAGGGAATATGCAGGGCCTAGTAAATATGCTGTACGCTGTGAGTACTCATCTCATCCACACAAATCTACGACAGATCTAAAAGCCCTTACAAAAACCCTAAGGAAATCAGCGAGAAAATGTGAAAGAGCAGTAGCACTGGTGCTACCTCTCGAGGGAAAAATATATATCAAGCAGACATGAAAAATAACCTGGTGGCACAATAAGCCGCAGCAAATGCAATAAGAAAAAATCTACTAATGTCTCTCCTATGTCAAAAAACTAGTATGCTGTGCAGATTGTTGAACGAAACTGTATGGTTTATAAAGAAAGAAGCACACACCAAAGCCATTCATCATAGCAACGTAAACGTACCGTATTTTACCGTGTATAAGCCCCACCCAAATTTTTTATCAACGTTTTTGGAATTTTCTTTTCAATAACTGAATGAACTGAACAACATCAAGGCTGTTAATAATCACTTATGTCCCTATTACTATCCTCTGCATCAGAATGGTAATGATACCGCCTCCATATTCCTTGCTCATATCACAGGATTATCGTGAACTTCTGGAACTACAAGAGCTTTTTCTTCCTATTATTGTGGAAGTATTGCGTGCCAATTTAGTCCGTGTTCTCATGGCCAAGCCGTGACGTTTCATAAAATAGTAGCACCACTTGCCAATCCTGTAAAGTTCACGGCTCATCTATCCACAGCAATCATCTTGGCATCCTACTGGTTCATCTTGGTTGACACTGCCATCCCCTTTCTCTTTGTTCAACTACCCAAATTTTAACATCATCCTCAACCTCTTGCCACTTTACGGCCTCTGGAATTTTTTTCAGAGCCTCTTCTTTCCATCATCCATCTTCAGATGTTTCTGCGGTCCGATAAAAGCCCAATCCTTCTCTCTGGTCCATTTTTGCCATTGTCCTATACATACTGAATTTATTTTAACTTGAAGCCGGCAGAATAGGCTTGCCGTCTCTGATTCCCGGTTTTGTGGATTGCTACTTGATCCTGGTCATCGTGGCTGCCGTTGTCGTCAACACATCCACTGCCGTCACGGCATCTGCCAATATTGTAGCGGCTTTCATAATGATGCCCGTCGTCATCGTGGCACATCTGTTGTCGTTTTCGCCAATTCGTCATCACTTTGGGTGGATCCATCACCTCCATCACCCAGATCATCTGTGCAGTCATCAACCTCGATGACACTATCATCTCTGTCCTCCATTACGAGGGCTTTCAGAGTTCGTAGAATGCAAAATGCTTAGCGAACACATTTCGGCGATCAGTCAGTCTTTGATGGGTGGCAGTCAATGCAGGTAGGTTGTTTAGCGAAATATTAAACCAACAAAAATAAACTCTTATTTATAAGCCCCCTCTCCATTACCGGACCCCAAATTTAAGAAAAAAGTGGCTTATACAAGGTAAAATACGGTATTAAGACATGATGTAATGATAAGGCTTTGTCACTCACTTTCAGGTTCCTTCGTTTTCTTGCACCGTAGCATTCGAGAGGCCAGGTATTAGCTGAATCATCTTTAACCACCACGAAAAATCGCCCTCTAGAGCTGCTTTGAATGACTCTCAGTGTTCACCAGGCCTATCATTAAAACCCACTGGCCCATCTTATTGCTTTTCTTTGGAATGTTCGCTCAATTAAGAGTAAAACCCTAATAATACATGATGTGATTATTGAAGACGATCTCTACCTGCTTGCTTCGACCGAGACCTGGCTGATATAGACTAACCGTACAACCGTAGCCAATGCAACCCCAACAGGTTTCTCGTTCTTTCATGACCCTAAATGTATGAAAACTGGTGGAGAAGTCGTCAGTGTCGAACGTTCATCTCTCAATTTCAAACAGTTTGCAGTCCCCTCAAAGCAGTCTTTCGAATCTCTTGTTTTCATCTCTCCGACAACAAGCTGCAAATGGTGGAAGCAATATAACACCCCAGGTTCCAAGTCCACCTCTATCTCACACTTCTGATCGCATTTTAATTATGCGAGCAAGAAATCAATCTTTTCTCACAACGGATGAATTAAACAATCATTATGAAAACCTTAATTGCCAAATGTCGTGCACTGACTCATTTTTTCTGGTGGCTCATGTACATCCTCCCAGTCACAAGTGTCACACCCGATAAAAAAATTATTTCTACCACACGTGTATGCTGCCATCACCTATTGTTATCAAATTCTACTCCTCTGACCACATGAGGATCTCAGTAGAAAAGTAAAGAGTAAATAAAGTAAAGAGTGGCACCTCTCCGTATCTAAAATCATCCGTGAACAGATTAACCTCCAAACCCTTGGCATGGACGCTGTCCGCGTGAGAATACTTTCTTTGCCCCTGCTGCCCAATCATCCTTCTGACCAGTCATCATTGGTAGATCACCACACGAGCTGACACACTCGACGAGTTTGCACCTCTCACTAAGCACGCTCTATGCCTTCGCCCAGACAGCCAACAGGTTATTAAACTAGCTAGGCCTACTAAACGCAAGCTTAAGAAATCACAAAAATCAGGACTCAGGACTGACTGTAGATCATATCAATCCATCCCAGCAAAGATGGTCTAGTTTCTATAAAAATGTGGTTGATTCACGGATGCACTATCCAAAAATGTCGATGTATACCATCAACAACCTCAACTCCTAGGTTAGCTCTTTACTGAGAGATTCTTGTGGTGATCTTGCCGATCACTTCTCTGGCTTTTTTATCAGCAAGATAGACAAGATCAAAGAGTTCATCCAAAAGATAGCAGCACAACCTTTGGACTCTTGTCCCTCAAATGAAACTCCAGAGGATTCTCCTCCCTCAATTTCGTGCAGCTCCTAAATGTCTCCATTCCAGGAGGAGACGAGTAACCTCATTCTCAAATTCATCTAGTCAAAAAAGACTATATATATATAGTATATATATATAATATATATTATATATATATTATTATATAATATATGGTTGATATATATATATATTTATATATAATATATATATATATATATATATATATATATATATATATATATATATATATATATATATATATATATATATATATAGATAGCAGTCATGTAGGCCCAATTCTCACTATCCTTCTAAGATGCAGCTATCCACTGCCTTGCACAACCAACACAATAAACATAGCATTAGCCTCAGGTCATCCCTGCACCTTTTATAAGGCTATAGGGAGACCACTAATTAAGAAAGCAACACTGGACAAAGAGAACTTAAGCAACATTTGCCCTGTCTCCCTTTTACCGATCCTATCAAAGACACAGGAACGAGTTGTGGTAGACAAGCTGAACTCATATATTGATACTTCAAACCTAGAAAATAAGTTCCAGTCTAGTTTTAGAGCTAATTGCCACAGAGTGAACTTCGCTCCGGGTGTATAACAACCTTCTTATGAATGTAGACTTTGGAAAAGTCTCTCTGCTTGTTTTTCTTGATCTTTCGGCATCGTTTGATACTATTGATCAACAAGTACTTCTCGAGTGTTTCTCATCTCCCTTAGGCATCACTGGCACAGCACTGCCACGGTGATATATCTCAGTGGTTAAGGTGCTCACCTTTACGACCTAGGTAAAGGTGAATGTACGTCATGACAGAGGTCGTGGGCTCGAACACCGCGGTATATGTGAGGCACCAGAATAGAGATCAAGTTCTCTTCGAGCATAATAAAATGAATTATATTTCTTTTTACAATGATTCAACTCCTATCTCAGTGGAATACTCCTGAGTATTGATGTGAGTCGACAAAGATCACCACAGGAACCTCTGAAATATGGCTCAAGGCTCTGAGTTTGGTCATATTCTTTTCACAGTTATACTCCCGTCTTGCCAATGTGATCTTCAGGCGCAATCTGGGTTTTCATTTCTATGCAGATGACATTCAGATGCACCTTTGCTTTGATCCTTCCCATCCATCCAGCACGTCGTATTCTCTCAACTCCATTGCTGCATGTATAGATGCCATCAGGATATGGATGCCAGCAAACGTTCTTAAATTGAACGACGATAAAACTAACTTTGTAGTTATAAAAATGCAATAATAATAATACTGCATTTGATAAAGTGCCCGAAGAGAACTCAATCTCTTCCTAGGCACTTACATCTGTTGCAACGAATGCACGATCGAATGGTCACTGGTAGAATTGTAACACATGCACAGGGTCAGCATGCAAGTTTGGTTAGTAGAAGCATGCATAGTGTCAATATGCATAAGCTCATAGAGGTCGAGTCATAGGGACATAAAAATGCCGTGATAAATCGATGCATTTTAGTTTCTTTAAAAATGTGGACAAGTCAGGAGATGTCGTGACGAAGGTCTGGAGTAAGTTCCAGGCTTTGAGAGCGTAAGAACTAAAGGCAGTCTCCAGAGGTATTGAGATTTGAACGAGGAATGGATAAACAGATTCTGAAAAGTGGCTTTTGCGGTGCTTAGCCTGGTGGGGAAGTAAATCTGATAGGTAGGCTGGAGCCAAAGAAAAGGGATCTAAAAGTGAATGAAAGAACCTTGAAGGCGTAGCATTGGTCGAAAGTCAGTGCAGGTCGGCGAGAAGTGGCATGATGTGGTAACTGCGATGCTCACGAAAGGCAAGTTAGTTAGCTTATCTGACGCTTTCAGCACCGGATTTCGTGCATTAACTGACTTATTGTCTCTTGTGGCTTATGTCCATGGCCCTACTCACATCAAGGGTCACACACTCGACCAGGTTTTCTCATACAACTGCACTGTGCCACCACCAATTATTACCAAATCCTGCTTATCTGACCACATGCTGATCTCATTCAATCTGCAGTGTGTGCCCACCTCCTCCTCTACAATAGCATGTGAATCTCGAAACCTCAAGACCCTTGACATCGATGCTGTCCGTGCGAGAATATCTGCTTCACCTCTGCTGCTCAGCCCTCCCTCAGATCTGTCATCATTGGTAGATAGCTACAACACGACACTAGCTGACATGCTCGACGAGTTTGCACCTCTGACTAAGCGCACTGTGCGCCCTCGCACAGACGGCCTATGGTTTACCACAGACATTAAACTAGCCAGGTCTAGTAAGCGCCAGCTTGTAAAAGCATACAGAGGATCAGGACTGACTGTCCATCGACAGACATATTAAGACTACTGTAGGTCGTACCAATCGATCCTAGCAAAGGCCAAGTCTAGCTTCTATAAAAACATTGTTGAATCACAGATGCACAATCCAAAAATGCTGATGTCGACGATCAACCATCTCCTCAGCTGCTCCCAGATTAGCTCCTTACCTGATGATCCCTGTGATGATCTAGCCGATCGCTTCACTCGATTCTTTGTGCAGAAGATAGACAAGATCAGAGAGCCAATCACTGCGATGACAACCTCCCCACTAGAATGCTGTTCCCCGATTCCTGGCTGTACCTCAATGTCTACATTTAAGCAGGTCACTAGTGATCTAGTCCTGAAGTTCGTATCCCAATCAAAGAAGACAACAAGTCCTCTGGACCCTATTCCCACTGTCCTGCTCCTACGTTGCATTGATCTGCTGCTGCCATGCATACACCTGACCAAGAGAACTTGAGCTACTACCGCCCAGTTTCCCTTCTACCATTCCTATCAAAGACACTCGAACGGGTCGTGGCGGACCAGCTGAACTCGTATATCGAAACCTCACACCTTGCTAGTAAGTTCCAGTCTGGCTTTAGAGCTAATCACTCCACAGAGTCAGCATTGCTTCGGGTATACAACGACCTACTTAGGAATGCAGACATGGGTAGAGTGTCTCTGCTTGTTTTGCTTGATCTTTCGGCAGCTTCTGATACCATCGATCACAAAGTTCTTCTAGAGCGCCTCTCATCTCGCCTGGGCATCACTGGCACTGCTCTGCAGTGGTTCAGGTCCTATCTCAGTGGGAGACTCCACAGTATTGACGTGAATGGACAAAGATCATGTGAAGTACCCCTGAAATATGGAGTACCTCAGGGGTCAGTGCTAGGTCCGGTTCTTTTCACGGTTTATACTCTGCCTCTTGCTGATGTGATTGCCAAGCACAATCTAGGCTTTCACTTCTATGCGGATGACACTCAGTTGCACCTTTGCTTTGATCCCTCCCAGCCTTCGAGCACCTTGAATTCGCTCAACTCACTTGCTTCATGTATTGATGACATCCGCACATGGATGGCAGCACATTTTCTAAAACTAAACGATGATAAAACTAACTTACTAGTTATGGGCAAACCCAGTGTGATTCACAAATTGGAAAGGCTGATGCTCAAAATTGGCTCTGCCAGCATATCTCCTGTTGAATCAGCTCGAAATCTAGGTGTCATATTCCAAAGCGACCTCTCGTTAGACGAACATATCAGCTCCACAGTCAAATCTGCCCATTTTCAGCTTCATAACATTGCTAAAATTAGGGCTTGTTTAGATAAGATTACCACGTCCAAGTTGGTCCATGCCTTCGTGACATCCCGTCTCGACTTCTGCAACTCACTGCTTACTGGCCTACCGGCATGTGGATCAGGCGATTGCAGCTGGTGCAAAACTCTGCAGCTAGGCTTGTCTGTCGTGAGTGTCGCCGTTGCCACATTACTCCACTTCTCGCCGACCTGCACTGGCTACCAGTCAAGCAACGGATCGACTTCAAGGTTTTGTCGCTCACTTTTAGGTCACTTCATTCTTTGGCTCCAGCCTATCTCTCATATATACTCCCCCATCAGGCCAAGCATCGTACTATCTACTTTTCGGAATCCAACAGTCTACAAATACCTCGTACAAACCTCAAATCCTGTGGAGACCGTGCATTTATTTCATATGCTCCCAAAGCCTGGAACTCCCTCCCGACCTGCGTCAGAACATCCCCTGACCTGACCACATTTAAAAAGAACTTAAAAACACACCTATTTAGGACAGCATTTAGTGAGTCCCTGTGATTCGTCCTTCGTGTGCTAATACTTACTGACACTGTGCATGCTGCCACTAACCACATTTGCATGCTGACCCTGTGCATGTCACCCCTAACCATGTTATTCATTTTGTTTGTCTATCAAGCATGATATTACTCACCATTCAATTGCGTTTCCCTTCGCAGCAAATGTAAAGCACCCAGAGAGAGATTGAGTTCTCTGAGGGTGCTTTATCAAGTGCATTATTATTATTATTTTTATTATCGTTAGCTAAACGATTCGAGTTGGAAGTATGTGGGTGGTACTCTGCTTGGCCTAGTGAAGGAATAGTTCGGATAGGTATGCTGGAGTCAGAGAATGAAGGAGTAGTTTCACTGTTCGTGCAAGCACCGCTAACTCTGTAAGCTAGCTTTTCAGTTTTTTCCATCCAGCATAGGTGGGTGCATGAGTCGAGCCAGCAGAGGCTTGTGGTCCACGCGGATTGCATCGACAGTCCTGTCCGTAGAAGCAGAGGTACTGCATTCTTGTCCCAATTCTAGCAGCTTTCGAATTCAAGGTTTGGAACTCGCTTTTAGGTCCCTCCATCCTTAGGCTAAAGCCTACCTATCAGAACATTCCCCCTAGGTATCGTACCACCGGTTTTACTGAATCAAATCGTTTAGCCATGCTTCGAAGCCACCTCAAATCCCTCAGAGACCGTGCTTTATTTTGTATGCTCCTAACGCCCGGAAATCCCTCTCAACTGAGGTCAAGACATCCCATGACTTAAAGACTTTTAAAACAAAGCTAAAACGCATTTAGTGGGTTCTTGCGATTTTTCCTTTGTGTGCTTGTGCGTGCTGACACTGTGTATGCTGCCACAAACCGTATTTACATGCTGAGATTGTTCATTTCACCTCTAACCATCTTATGCTTGTTGACATTGTGCATGTTCCAAACTAACCATTTGATTAAGCTTCCTTTAAAGCATATGTAAAGTGCTTATACAGAGATTAGGTTCTCTAAGGTTGCTATATAAATATATTAATAATATTATTTGTAATACTTTCCTAACGATTCACTCGTTAATTTGGGTTTGATGCCACATCTTGCTGCTCTCATTGGAGGACAACATCATGGGTCATTTTCACACAACAAAGCATACGTAAAGTGTGCAGAAAGTGATGCAGTTTTCTGAAGGCACTATATAAATGTAATAATATAATTTGAACAGCTTTGCACGATGAAAGCTAGAAGACTGCCCACATGCATGGAGGCGAACTTACACTTGTAAGATCTCCTGTTTCTCGGTGGCTTCCGAAGGCATCTGAAAGTGAGTGGATGAAGTGTAGTATACAAAAAGGTAGGAACTTTCTAACAAGGATGATAGTTCACCCAGCTTCGGCTTCATGCTACTATTCAGCCTAAACTAAAGCCGTGCCTCAATATTTCAGGCATCTACTATGGCAGCTCAAATCTACTATGGCAGCTCAAAAGCAAAACTTTGCAATTTAACCATAGTTGATAACTATATTCTTACCTTGCTGATATGGAGACCCTGGCCGATGATCTATATCCAAGCTTTGATCTAGGAGTTTGCTAATGCTTGCATACTGTGCTTGACCAACTGCGGGGATAATATCTTTCTGTGGTCTCAAATCGTCAATGTGGATGCATTTCCACTTGCCACCTACAAGAACACACACAAGAGACTTTGGACGCAAAACTACTCTTGCTGATAAGAGAAATCATGACACATGGTGCAAGTATGCTTCACTATTTTACAGCCGGAAAGCATTATTTTGAAGCGTAAGTATCATAAATACAGCTTTTCATTTTGATTTCTCCGACCATTTTAGCGCATTGTATCGTGATCTGAGGGATGAGGTTGACGTTATACTTATGCCCCTAACTGCCTAATGCACAAAATAATAAGCATAATAAGTGTAAGAATAACCAATTCAATAAAATATATGTAAGAATAATAATAATAATAATGATAATAATGCACTTGATAAAGCGCCCTCAGAGAACTCAATCTCTTCCTAGGCGCTTTACATTTGCTGCAAAGGGAACCGCGATTGAATCGTGAGTAATATCATGCTTGATAAACAACATGAACAACGTGGTTAGGGGTGACATGCACAGGGTCAGCATGCAAATGTGGTTTGTGGCAGCATACACAGTGTCAGCACGCATAAGCACATAAAGGACGAATCACAGGGACCATGTAACCCCAAACTTGCCCAGCATACAAGTGGAATGCTAAAGCCAAAAGCTCGGCACCAAATTTCAGGTGCGACTGAATCAGGGCAGATGGAAGACCACAAGAAAAGCCGGCTCACGTACCATGAAATCCATGAAATGGTGAGCTTTTATTCAGCTGTACGATTAGTGCCACAATAAATCTGAGGCAAGGTACTGTTTCAGGAGTGTTGTGAGCACCAGGCAAGCGAGTAGCATCGAGAACGACCCTGTCTGCCACAGTGCTACTATGCTCACGTGTTACAATAAACCGAGCACAAGCAATCAGATCCAGGTGGTCATGTCCTTCTTCACATTGCACAATCAAAAGCAAAGTCCGTGGGGAATCACCAAGCCCCAAGGAACTGCTCTCAAGATGCTTTCCACCATAAAACGACCTACAAAGATAGGAAAATAAACACGATGAAACATTTTTTGAAGTCGATTAAAAATCTCATGGCAACCTCGACCACTTGTTTAGACAGAAAAGCTCACATTGCCACTACTCGACTGAAACTTAAATAAATAGCCATGTTAAAAATAGAGAACCATAAAAGTTGCTAAATATTGCAAATAAAATAACCATGAATTCTGCTAGCTGAACGTTTTCTTAAAATGGAGGGTCTGTAGGAATGATGGCTCACAATAACATCTGGTTCCCTTGATCACTTTAATAGTCTTAAAAACGGATTTACGGATCATTCGGAAGCTGGATATGCTCCTGCAGAATGCTATGCATTACACAAGCTTCTTCGGCTGAAAGGACTGTCGATGCAATCTGCGTGGACCACAAGCCTCTGCTGGCTCGACTCATGCACCCACCTATGCTGGATGAAAAAAAGTGAAAAGCTAGCCTACACAGTTAGTGGTGCTTGCACGAACAGTGAAACTATTCCTTCATTCTCTGACTCCAGCATACCTATCCGAACTATTCCCTCACCAGGCCAAGCAGAGTACCAACCACATACTTCTGACTCGAATCATTTAGCTAGTCCTCGTTAGAACCTCAAATGCTTTGGAGACCCTGCATTTAGCTTACATTCCCTTAAAGCATGGAACTGCCCACTGAAGTCACGACATTCCCAGAAATGTCAAGATTTAAAAAGAAGCTTAAAATACACCTTATTACAGCATTTAGCATATCCACGAGATTCGTCTTTGGTGTGCTTATGCGTGCTTACACTGCCTGCTACTACTAACCATGTCTACATGTTGACCTTGTGCAAGTCACATCTAACAGTGTTATGCTTGGTGAGGTTGCAGTTGTTTCCACTGATACTTTTGTCATGCTTTCTCTACAGCATCTGTAAAGAGCCTAGAAAGAGATTCAGTTCTTTGAGGGTGCTATACAAATGCATTATTATTATTATTATAACCTGCCCTAGCACCTTGACAACATGCAGATCCAAAGTATTTATTTATACAATAATTGAGGCAATCGCTAACACATGTAAGACTATTGCAATTAAACTTCTTCCATAATGTCAGCTGAATAATCTCGTTAACATCGTTAGCACATTATCACGAATCTGCATACCTAATTTCTTTAGTAAATTGTTGTTCCGTTTCGATAGCTTGAAGAGCTTCAATAATTGTGATGTCTACAGCCACAGTGGCCTGTAGTTGACTTTCAATGTTTTTGACGTCCTCTTTGGCCAGCAAAGTTGAACGGGTTGTCACCTGCAGCACAAATCCACTAATTAACACAATTACCAAAAGCCCTGATACTAACTAGCAGCTATGAACTAATTAAAACAACTTCCAAAGCAAAATCCAACAAGAGGCATACAAGACCATAAAAAGATGCTCTAAGCAAGCTATCACCTGCACAAAAGTGTCGTCGCGACATTCATCTTTAAGCTGTGTTAGCAAGAAGGCACCAAGGCTCTCATGCTGCTGCTTAGAGTAGTAAACGTCATGGATCTTGTTATATTCGCTGTCCATGCGAGAATTCTGCACTCGTAGTATAGCATCAGGAGTTGCAAGAAGCAACATCCGGTACTGCGCCTCCTCTAGAATCTACAGTTTCACAGATGCAGACTAAGCTAGAAGGATACAAGCAGAATGACAGAACAGAACCAAGCACACCAATTTCCTTTAATAAGTGAGTGCTGCCAGCATGTCGTACAAAGTGGCATCTTATCGTTCAAGCACCAACGGTCGGCAACGAGCTGTAACTAACTTTTAACAAGTTACCTCTTCTGCTTTTTCCTCTAGGTCACGAGGAGCAGACAATTCTTCAACAACTTGAAGGGTAATTGTTGCAGCACTGTCAGTAGCATAGCCCACAAAAGCATCTTCAGGTACGAGCCGTCGCACAGTAAATTGGCTACAGAGAACACTATTCAAATTGGCACATTGCTGATATTGTTGGTTACCGTTTCGGCACCAGCAGACACTGTGCCAAGTACCTCATAAGTTGTATAACTTGGAGGTAAAGCACTCATCAAAATACTTACGTGGACCTAGGTTCTTTTTCTCAAAAGCACACGCCTTTTTCACACATACAATACAAAAACTATTAGCAGATAAACACCCACACCAATTGTTATAAAAACTTACAATTAAGAAAAACATGCTTCTAATCAAGACGAAATGGTCTCTTGATACGAACCTTGAGATCGTGTAAACTCACCTGTGTTGCTGGCGAGTGCTTACGAAGTCTGAAGCCCATTCCTCTAGGCGGCGAACAACAAGAGCCTGATCGCGGCTCAGCACAGTAGACATGGATATGTAATGTTTTTCAAGACGATTAATCAGGGGAATGGGAAACCTCTGGTAGACGATGTCCTTAATAGCAACGACGATTAGCCTAAAAAACCCATATCCCAGATCGTTTACTTCTGAGCATACGAGATTTGGGATCAGCAACAACAAATAGATGCTAAAAATAAAGAGTAGGAAAACACACATGAATACTCGTTAAAGAAAAGTTACTGACCAAGATAAAAAGCATGCTATGACATATTGATAAATAATCAAGGCACGATGGGGAGTAGTTATTATAAATCAACACAGCACTGACATGTCACGGGCTCATTTAGTAGGTGGGTTTGTTTTTCCGAACGTGCGACTATTGAAGACACACAACGACAACTACTCTCCTACTGCCGACTATAGCTAATCCTTTTCAGCAGTCCCGATCTGCTACTTCCATGCTACTTATTACCTCAACTGCTCTCCTGACTGCTATGCTTCCCACTTTCTCTTTGTTTCGTGAGACGAAGTCTGTTGGCTACCGAATGCGTACCGAAAGCCGCTTAGGCTGTGAGTGCGCTATACAAAACTCTCCTGCGTAACACCTACATGGTCTTTATGACATTGTGGAGTTACAGACGGAGATACATTACATTACATTACATTACATTACAACAAATGCTTAACGCAGGCTAAGCATGATCAAAGCACCGAAAAAGTCCAGCTAAATGCATATCTATGGACAACTAACTTCAATCCCAGCCACTACTTTAACTATTACTCTAGAGGTTGGAAACGATAGATATCGATCTTTGTAGTTCTCTGCTTGCCTTCATGGCCAATAAAATACACAGCACGGCACACAATTGCAAAGCACACAATCACGAACTAGGTCATATTTTTCATTAATGGTTTATGTCGTTTGTATACAACTTTTAAATTTCTAAAAGAAGTTATTACAAGAAATTTGAATGCAAATGTAAACATAAATATAGTCAAAAAAGGCCAAAATACTTTTCGGACGATTTGCAATAAATTAGAATACTTAAAATTGGTTGGAATAGGACATTTTTTAATCAATTTTGGTCACATGAACGCTAAAAACCAACAAGCTTTATCCTCTCTTAATTTAACATTAATCTTTAGATATCTTTGCTATTGCAGGAGCCAATAAAGTATTGCTAAGCAGTGCCCTTTCTGCGAGCCTCTCGAAGGAGCCTCTCTACTTAGTGCCAAGTAGCCGAAAGGCAGGTTTCCATTCTACGACATTTCCACTGTACTTCCTACTTCCCCACCCAGGCTGTCAATTTCTTTTAGCTGATGATACCAACTACAATACAATTTTCAGCATTTTTTGCCATGACAACATTCAGACGCAAACACAAATGCATTATGCTCACAAGTGTGATGCCCAGAATGGCCACAGCAGCATGAATACTTAGGCCATATTGTGGAACCACACAACAATGCTGGTACTTGACACTATGTTATCTTTACTTGGTTGGCTCTAGGATATACATGCAACTGAAGCTCCATCCCTGACGAAATACTCAAGCAAATTTCTTACACATATTTCAATACAGTGGAGACTTTCATAGGAAATCGTTACACCAATGGCGTTCTCTGCGACAGCACCAACGGTGGTCTCTTAAGCCAAAGTGCCCTCGACGTCTTCTATTGAAGCTGCAGCCATCGTTTCAGCCATCGATTTCTGTTCATACATCGCCATCAAAACCGGCGACGCCAACAGATTTTGGCTTGCCACCGAGTCGGCCCACCACAAGGTCTTCTCTCACAAGGGTGCTTCCCATTTCGACAAGATTAATCCCTTAGATAGTTCAAGGCACAACAGAACTAAGCGGCATAAACACCGGTCCACGCCACTCACAACGAGCAGAAGAGTAGTTTTCTTGCTGTCCTCCTTCCCGGCCCGAATTTCAAACCCAACGTTATCTGAATATCCTAATTGCATTTTTACTTGTCCCTAATAATAAATATTTGATTTACTTGATGAAGCCACACGAGTGTTATATACCCAAATCTGGCAAGAAGGCTAGGCAGTACAATCATCAATTGGCTAGATGTGGGCAGCTGCACCGAGGTGCTTAGGCGGTTCTGTGTAAACATGTGACCACTGTGGTGCCTCACATTAAAAAATGTTACTGAATGTTTAGAATTGAACATGCAAGTCTACTCCACCATCGACAGTTGAGAAGAATAGCGAGGAAAAATGGCCACATCTTGTATGCACACTTAAAGCTAGGGAACGGTTGCATCCTTCCCCTTAAGCATTAGAGCCTTTTGATGACATCAAATATATGCGCAAGAAGAACAAACAACTAATATGCTTGGTGACTGCGATCTCTGCGTTTTCATTGTTGACCTCAAGTAGAAAGTATCAGCAACTTGCCAGAGCTTCTGCACATTTTGATGGACTCTTTATTAAGAGCTTTCACCTTTATTCGGGCACTGCTGAGCGAGCTGAGAAGAGCCAGCCATCTGTCTTGCCAACTTTGCTTTGGTTATTCTTCCCTTCCTCCATCCTGCCCATCGCCACTGCGCTGTAGCTGCCCTGGTCATTACTAGCCACCAAGCTGCTCAGGCATTCTTAGCAACATGCAAGCTGAAGAAGCAAATGTAAAGCGCCTAGAAAGAGATTAGGTTTTCTGAGGGCACTTTATCAAGTGCATTATTATTATTATTATTATTATTATTATTAAGAATCAGTTATCAATACAGCAAACACGGCATGCGATGCAAGGCCCCCTCTCTTGAATCGAACGTACAGTTGGCATATCTGTAGCTGAAATTCGGATCCTCAACACAAACACTGTAAGCTTTGGTGAGCTATGGGAATCGCTTGCCATTCATGCAAGCTGTCCACTAGTGGCAGTTCAAAGCAGTTATCGGGCACATTCGATAACAAAGACCAGAAAGTATGAGACCAAATTGACCAACCTGAACTTCTCATCGACTTGGCACTTGACTCGGTGCGTTCCAAGGCCAATGTCAACAAACCGCTTTCCACCGAGAGAAGAATAATACTGGTTGAGGGCGTCATACAAGCTTTCGTACAAGTTCTCCAAGTTGAGCAGCAGGACGGGGGTGCCTGTCTCCATGCACACCTTGATTCGGTTGATATTTCGGCAGACCTACACGGGTGAATAATAGTGACTGCATGGTCATGTCAGCAGTCCTAATAAAGAAAATTGACCACCGGCTGCTCTGCTAAAAAGCACAGGCTATACATGTGTGAGAAGCCTATATGAACGGTTCAGAGGCAGAATTCCATTCAAAACTATAAAATATTCCCATGAACTAG
Source organism: Cristatella mucedo (assembly GCA_009760855.2). Lineage (NCBI taxonomy): Eukaryota > Metazoa > Bryozoa > Phylactolaemata > Cristatellidae > Cristatella > Cristatella mucedo. The sequence continues at coordinate 3,849,975 of WPIO01000031.1, read as the reverse complement.
TTTGCTTACGCTGACATATGGAGCAAAAAAGCAAATCAATACGAACAAGGAACAAACTAACGAAAAAAAACCAAAAGACGAAACAAACGAACTAAGAACACCAATGGACGTCTTTCTTATGCACCGACATCTCTTCTCCTATAGCCGACTTGGTCCATGACCCTTTCTAGCTGTCCCGAGTGATAATTTCAATACTGCTCACTTCCTCGACTGCCCTTCTTACTCAGTTCTTTACTTCATTCCTTTCTCCTAGTAAAAGAATATGAAGAATGGCAGATTGCTGATGCTTTGTTGGAAGACTGGCGAGCCACCATGGCAGCAACCACAGGCAATTTTCTTGCCAGGAGCAGTGTTGCTGACCATGTCATTGCTCACGTATGATCAACGAAAGATAGCCAAACAGCTCTACCAATAGGTAGTACAAAAAGCCGCATGCCATACCTATCGGTTAGGGGTTAAAGAGTGAATTCGAAGGGAAACTACTCTATTCGGCCCAGGAATAGTCAATTTTTTTAGTTTGAGAAAGATAAAGAAAAAAAGAAAAATAAACCACCGTTTATAAATGTAATGTCACCATCGAAGTATTTGTAAGAAGCAAAAATCTTTGCATTTCGTTGGAGATACAGTTCACTACTGCTTTAAAATAAGAATCATAAGCTGACGTTAAGAGGCAAATTAGTGCACAGATCTTACTTATAGCACTCCTGGATACACCGGAAGCTTTTCTTCTGTCTCTTGCAAATGAACAGCAAACGGTGGGATGGTGAAGGAACCCCATCAAAGGTGACAAAATAGGTATGCTTAGCAGACCGAATCAATTTTTGCACAATTTGAATAATTCTGGAATAATCGAGTTTAGGCTTACAATAGAGGTGGCAGGTGCTAGTGTTTTGCACAACGATTGCCATTATACTACCAGTTTGCTCTAGTACTGGTGCTGCTCTGCTGCCTCACCTGTACGGTAAGCATGTTCAACTGGTTGGCCATAACTTAAACAACATGCGATCCAGACAGACAATAGCTCCGCAAGAGCAGTTGCAATGACGTCTGAGCAAGCAGTAAGAAGTTAGCCACAAAGAGATCACCTGCGTGTATTCGAGGTCCTTTGGAAAATTGCTGCCAAAAATGATGGTCGGATTCATCTTTTGAACTTTACTTTGGATGAGATTGAGAGCTGTGTAGTTTTCAGTAAGGAAGAGTAAATATCTGCTCTCTCTGAAAAGAAACATTATTAAAGGCTTTTAAAATTTTATAAGCAGTGTATACAATGTTTTTTTCTTGTGCACACTATATAATACTCGGCAATACAACATTCAATTTAAACTTTTTTATTATAAAGAAATCAGCTGCTGATAAAACAGTAAAGACTTAGAACTAAAACGGCAAGGTTAGATCACAAAAGCGACCATAGCAGAGGTAAAACCACAGCAAAGTTAATCAGCAAGGAAGAGTGCTATGCTATTTAGATTACATGCTGCTGAGCAGTTAAAATCACACAGCATCAGGATAATGTCAGCCCTTTATACCGATATGCTCGAAGTCAAACTTTTTCTTCACTACATGCCTTGCCGGCCAAAAGTTTCCTGTTAAATGCTGGGGTTAAAATTTTACTCTGCTACAAGACCCTTTAATATACAGTGTCAACAATATCGGCAGCACGGCTATGCCAAACACTTTCGATACAAACACGATCTTAAATTAAGTGTATCTACATCTGTAACTCCACAAAGCCACAGAGGCTATATGGGTTATAGCCAGCTGAAATTTTGCTCACCCAATTCACATTACCCATGAGTGATAATGTCATTCACAAACATAGAACAGTGTAAAGCTCCTAAGATGAATTTATCAATATACAAATTTAAATGACTACAGAATTGGCTATCAATAAGGAAGGAAAGCAAGCAAGCAGTAGTAACTTGGGTGACAAAATGCCGTTTCATTTAACCTGAGCATCAGTGTAACTTGAAGGTGAAACGCTCAGACCAGGCTTGCAAAGCTGCTCGCAAACCATCATTTTTGTTTGAGAGTGATGCATGAGCCGCCAAACCTTGATGGCAACCTGTTTGATCCAAATTGCCAGCCTTATAACACGTTATCTAAGTCACAAACGCGCTAGCTAAAGTCGAAGTATTGACATGGACACACTTGTAACGAGGAACTATTGATCACAACACCATAGTTTACACCACTACGCTGCGATCAATCACGATGGTGGGAGTTTTGCATGCTTGTAAATTCCAATAAACGGCCATCTTGTCAGGAGGCTTGTACATACCCTCCTGCCTGAGTATACATGCCACTCAGACTCGAGTCAATCAGTCCAATTGTGTCATAAGGTGGATACTCTTTGGTGTAAGAAACCTCCGTCACGTCCATGTACTTTCCAAGATGCTTCTCGAACAGACCCACCACGAAGCTGTCGTCAAAGCCTCCAAAGTTCCTACGCACTGCATGCTGCAGCTCGTAGGGATGAGGCAAGTTTTTGCTTTGCCTTGCAAAGTGAGCAACCATTTTCATAAGGCTGAAAAACGAATGTCGTGCTACTTAGGCATGCAATAACCAGGCTATCGGAGTCTAACCTATGTAGGGGTTGCTCACCTATAAAAGTCTCGCAATCCAAAGAATTCCCGCCTTTTCCCGGACTCCTTGAATATATCTAAGTATGCAGCTGACAGCTGACTGATGATTGGCCCCACCGAAGCCAACGCATGGGCGTCGAACTGGCATATGCCCCTACAAAAGGATATATATGCCAAATGACTGGTAAAAGTGCATGGCAACAACGAGGTTTGACAAGCCAGGTATGTGGAGAGAGTGAGAGTGAGTGAGTGAGTGAGAGTGAGAGTGAGTGAGTGAGTGAGTGAGTGAGAGTGAGTGAGCGAGAGTGAGTGAGTGAGCGAGAGTGAGTGAGTGAGTGAGTGAGTGAGTGAGTGAGTGAGTGAGTGAGTGAGTGAGTGAGTGAGTGAGAGAGAGAGCGAGAGAGAGACCATACCTTTAGTTCGTATGCTCCCAAAGCCTGGAACTCACTCACTATCGTCACGCCATCTCCTGACTTGTCTGCATTTAAAAAGAAACTAAAAACACATCTATTTACCACAGAATTTTAGTGCGTCCCTGTGATTCGTCCTTTATGTGCTTATGCGTGCTGCCACTGCATGCTGCCATTAACCATACCTGCATGCTGACACTGTGCATGTAACCACTAATCATGTTATTCTTGTTGTTTATTGAGCATTCTACCATTAATCATTCGATCATGCCTCCTTTGCAGCAAATGTAAAGTGCCTATAAAGAGATTGAATTCTCTGAGGGTCTATATCAAATATATTACTATTATTATTATTCAAGAGTGTTTTTCCAAAAACGTCCTCAAAGCCCTTCGACATGATTTTGCACATGCATAAAGATGATATGTCAAATACTTTCATTTCTTTATAGATATGGTTCCGTTAAAATGTCCTGCATCTTTTGAATGTGTTTGCATATGTCTACAGTGTTTGGTGTTGAATCTGTTGATTTTGCCCAAAAAGCTATTTTTAACAGGAAAAACGCGACCTCGACTTTTACAGGTCATCAGAAGGTCATTACAACAGCTATGATTACATCAAAACATAGATAAAATTGGCCTTTTTGTCTGTGAAAATTTGCATGCTGTTCGTTTTATTAGTATTTAAGAAATATCAATGTGCTAATATACTGTCAGTGAGATAAATGTGCTGTGAGGGAGAAAAATCCTAGGGGGGGTGGGACATAACTCCCAACTCCCTCGGCATACACGATTTTCCGCCTTCATGCATACGGTCACTTATGTAAGTTTTACCAAAAAATGTGTTACTAACACATTCATATATTTTATCACATCATTGCCACCACAGAATAAACGTCGACCTCTCTCATGAAACAATCACAACTGGGTTAGGTAGCACCTTGATTAACAAGCACCAAAATTTCAGAAAGCTTTAATCATCGGTCTTAGGCACTAAAAAACTTGCTTAACCAGATCTCTCTGCAAAAATACAAAGCATATAATATACTTGCTTAACCTTTATGTAATACAATTATGGTCAACGCTTGAATATCTTCTAGCAGCTCACCATGTGTGAAGATCGAATGTCCGAGACTAGGCTCTTTCAGTTAACAAATGCTACGATAACAAATGGTGAAGGTCGACTCATTAATTCGTAATAATAATAATAACAATTGACTTGATAAAGCGCCCTCAGAGAACTTAATCTCGCTCTAGGCGCTTTACATTTGCTGCAAAGGGGAATGCAATTGAATGGTGAGTAATATCATGCTTGATAAACAAACAAATGAAATAACATGGTTAGGGGTTACATGCACAGGGTCAGCATGCAAATGTGGTTAGTGGCAGCATGCACAGTGTCAGCACGCATAAGCCCATCAAGGACGAATCACAGGGACCCACTAAATGCTGTCCTAAATAGGTGTGTTTTTAAGTTCTTTTTAAATGTGGTCAGGTCAGGGGATGTTCTGATGCAGGTCGGGAGGGAGTTCCAGGCTTTGGGAGCATACGAACTAAATGCACGATCTGAGAGATAGGCTGGAGCCAAAGAATGAAGTGACCTAAAAGTGAGCGACAAAACCTTGAAGTCAATCCGTTGCTTGACTGGTAGCCAGTGCAGGTCGGCGAGGAGTGGAGTAATGTGGCAACTGCGACGCTCACGACAGACAAGTCTAGCTGTGGAGTTTTGCATCAGCTGCAATCGCACATGCCGATAGGCCAGCGAGCAGTGAGCTGCAGAAGTCGAGTTGGGATTCATGAATGCATGGACCAACTTAGATGTGGCATCTTTATCTAAACAAGCCCGAATTCTAGCAATGTTATGAAGCTGAAAATAGGCTGATTTGACTGTGGAGCTGATATGGTCGTCTAACGAGAGGTCGCTTTGGAATATGACACCTAGATTTCGAGCTGATTCAACTGGAGATATGCTGGCAGAGCCAATTTTGAGTTTCAGCCTTTCTAATTCGTGAATTACACTGGGTTCGTGTCAACAATCACAGCGTTTTGGCTTATGAAGAAGAGAGAATAAAATGCACCGATGGCCTTTAATTTGGACTCATTTCCCCTTCGTTTCACAACTGTGCGAATTCAGTGCTGCCTCATGCAGCTCCACCTTTGCTTGCTTAATGAAGTAGCTGAAGTCTACTAAGACTTCGATGCCTAGTTCACTAACGATAAACCCCCATGCTCGTTCGAGTAGCACAGCCAGCGATAGGCAGGAATTTTAAAGCTGGGCACATTGGGAGAGCAGGTGTTCTCTTTTGTGCAGTCAAGGTACATAGGAACAACCAGATCAACTCATATTTTGTGTGTAAATGCATCCGAGCAGAGAGAGCCTAGGCCACATGTGCCTAACCGATGTTACGTTCAGAACTAAAGAAGATGAGGCGATCAGTTTGTGGTCGCAGTGTTAATTTGCATGAGCTGATTGGGCCGCTCCTGCCGATAAGGCTTTATTACTGTTCCTCTGTTAATAGCTAACCGTTGTCAGCTTGAACCGCAAGACCAATGTGAGGAAAGCGAGACACGAAATGTGGAGAACGAAATGTACATTCGCCGATATTCAAACTCACCGAAATAGATTGCCATTTGACTTGATATATACAACATTCAGCATTGACTCATTCGGTTCTAAATGGGCCATGAAATAGCAGATCTTCTCTATTAGGCAACCTACACAGATACATTACTAACTTGGCACTTTCCGTGAGCTCTTTTGTGTCAGGGACACCACGCTGTACCAGTATGCCTCGGTTCATCTTAGCAGGGTCCAGAGCCCAGTTTGAGATCCCAATGAAAGCGCATTTCATGTATGGTGCCGGCTCTTCGTCGCCATCGCAGCCATCCTCAAGCAGAGGATGCAGTGTCTACAAATAAGAGCCACCAGTAGACGATATTACCAGCAAGTCGTGCAGGCTATGTTGTGAAGCCAACCAAACTGCAGCAACAAAAGCTGTCATAATTGACAACGGTTTCGCCGATACCTTCAGAGGCATTCGCTTGGAGTCTTCGGCGAGGCCAATTTCATCGAGCACTACCACCGACACGTAATTATCTAAGTTATTCGACTTCTGCAAGCGGGCACACTGCTTGAATGTGCCAACGATTCCCTCTGGCGTTGCTAAAGGGCTACATTGGAACGACACCATGTGCGTCTACAAAAGGGTAGCAACATCACAAGACGGCTGTGCTCATGAAATTGGGGAAAAGCTACTGTTGCCGATGTAAACAAGGTGACACATTCAATTAGCAACCATTAAATCTATCAGATAAGAGCCTTTATGCACTGAAACCCGTATGCACGGGGCGATTCTTTTAGCCTCTGGGTCTTCACTTATGGATATGGTGCTCAAACTTCAAGACCGAGATCGTTTTTTCGAGTCCTGTAGCAGGCAATAGTTTGCTGCCACTAGCAATTGAGGTTTTAGCCGCGGATGCTCTTCTGCTGCTGCATACATGAGGCCATCGGATCAGCTGCCCTTTTAACTTCTCTGCTTCAAGTTTTTTGTCCTAGCTTGAGATGGAGAAGTTTATCACACAATTTCTCACTTCGAGCTCTCCTTACCAGCTTAGTACTATTCAGCTAGCTGCCTGAAACTCATGAAAAACTACAATAAAGAAATAGTCCTTTGCTTTGGGCCTGCAGCACCACAGCCACTCTTTTAGGATGTCATATCTGGTTGGTCAGCCATTACAACTTTAAGACCAAAGGTCTTGGCTGATTGGTTGGCAACAAGGGAAATCCCCACTCTTGCCAGTGTTTATGATTATGTTTTTGAGACAGATAGTCAGCTGGTTGAAGCCGGCTGACATGAATCACCTGGTAACTGTCGGCTACTATGGACAGGAATTTGCTATAAATATAAATATAATTCATTTGTATAGCACCCTAAGAGAACTTTATCTGTGTTCAGGCACTTCAAATATGCCACGGGGCTCGAGCCCACGACCTCGGCCAGACGTTGAACCTTAACTACTGGACAGAACCAGATAATTTTGCTTGTCAATATTTGTCAAAGGCCAAGAACAAATCCAAAGTTCCTCTAATTTATTTTTAGAAAAGTGTACCACTTTCATAGGAAACACGAGAGGAGTGAGCAGCAAACAGTCGGAAGCTAGGAACAAAAAAATGTTGTCCGAAGTGGCTTCTGTGTATCAGCCACTCCAGGGGTGCCTTATATTGCAAGAGCTCGTGTGGCTTAATTTATCTACCAAGCAGTGGCTGCATTTTATCACAGCTTTATTTGCTGCCCGATCAGAAAGCATAATCAACTCAAGTTAACCTATGGAATCCAGTAAGCAAACTTACCAGAAAAATATTCTGTTGCTTATTCTGCTTATGCACCCGGCCACCTTAGAGCATGCCGGGTAGCAGGCAGGTATTTTCTAAAGCTGTTGGCACTGTTTTCTCATATACTCTTAACAACGACGTAGAGATTACAACAAAGTAAAGCAACAATGCAATACTACTCGCATTAGCAATCTAAAGGAGTTACGACTGTGTTTGCACTCAAGCAATTAACTCTAACCTGCTTGAGCCGCTTGAACAGTGGACTGCTTGATGCCTCTCCTTGCATGGCATCGGCTAGAATGGCCTTGGCAAGCGACTTGCTGCTTCCCGGCTTGCCGACCAGGAAAAGAGGAATTCGTAGCTCCATGCATACAACCATCATGAACAGATTTTCCTTCAGGGCTTGGTTGTAGGCTATGTTCTTAGCGATGTGCGGTCTTAAGGAGTTAATTATCAGTGACTGGCACCTGCGCATGTTAAGAAATAAATGGATAAAATCAAAGGACAAATCTTAACGTGAGCACAAGCTGTGACAACAGTCGTGGCTACACAATACGTGAGAAACTATCAAGAAAACCACTTTAGAAACAGACGTAGTAATGGCCGAATGTCACGTGAAACAAAGGATGGTACCTACATCCAGTGGTTTGCTCAAATATGACTGAGTGTACTGACAATAAAAACAAGTGTCTAGCTTATGATAAGCCTTTGCTGAGAATAGTACTACGAAATTTATGGCCACCCTACGAGAACCAAATCTCTTTCTTGGCAAGTAACAAATGCTGGAAAGATAGTGTGAAAAGTCATACGATCACAATGTCAGCCTGCATAAGCACATTAAGGATAAATTTAAATGGACAAACTGAAAGATGTAACGAAGTGTTAGTTTTTAGCTTCATTTTTAATGTTAAGTCAGGGGATGTAGTGGCACCAGTCGGTATGTGAGTTACAGGCTTTGGGAGCAGACGAGCTGAGAGCAATCTCCTAAATACTTGAGGTTGTTAGACACACAACTTAGCGACTTGAGTGAGAGCAGTGGATGGTATTATGTAAAGATTGATTAGGGAGTATTTCGGATGGGTAGGGCCTGACCAGGAGAATGAAGGAACCTATAAGTGAGCACCATCATCTTGAAGTCGATGCGCAACTTGATGGAGACCCCAGGAGTAGGTAAGTGAGAAATTGTATTATGTGGCAGCTGTGGCGTTCGTGACAGACAAGTCTAGCCGACGAGTTTTGCACCAACTCTAGGCATCTATTTGCACTGACGTAAAGACCTGCAAGTGAAAATCTTTACAGAGGTCTAGGCAGGATGTCACGAATGCTTAAACCTGCTTAGCTGTGGTACCCTTGTCTAAGCAGGCCCCGATTTTTTTGAAATGACATGTAACTGAAAGTAAGGAAGCAGACCTGAATGTGTAGCTGGTGCAGTCACCTAGTGAAAGTTTACTATGTAATAGGACACCAAAATTGCATAAGCTGCAAGTGAGATACTCGCCGAGGCCAACTTTTAAGGGTTATGGTTTCAAATTTAGGAGTAACACAAGGTTCGCCTATTACTAGTCTGTTAGCTTCATCGTCTTTCAATTCGATAAAGTTTGCAGCCATTTAAGTACGAACTGCATACATTCACCAAGGGAGTTGAGGGGGTTCGGCATGCTAGAAGGCAGGAGAGATCAAAGCACTGGTACAGCTGTGTATTATCTACACGGCAAAGGAAAACCTAGATTGTGCATGTCAACTACATCGGCAAGACGAAGAGTATATAAGTGATGAAAAAGGCCATTCACATATCCCTAAAGTGCCTCACATTTTAAAGGCTTAGGGCATGACCGTCTTGGAAGGACATCCCCACTCTGCTCTGAAATAACCTACCGGGATAAAAACGGCTTAAACCATTACAGTGCAGTGCTAGTGATGCCTATGCAAGGTGACATGTGACGAAACAATACAGTCAGGCATGATTAATAAAATGGTTGGAAAAAGGTGACGATCATGAACAAAAACTGTGGAACCATACCCATACGATCGGAGTAGGTACCAGCACATGTGACTGGCCAGATAGGCAGTGACACAAAGCTGGGCCCTGCCAGTAAACGTTCAGATGTTATCACATTCTTGACTAAGCTCCTGTATAATTCTTTAATCGAAGAATGGAACCTTGAATTTGCCACCTCTCTACATAGCTCTTCTATGCTCAAGCACCAATAACCCTTGGGACCCTTGCATTATTTGTGAGATCTGGCTAAATAGTAAGAATCAACAATACCTGCTCAGACGTAGCAGCAAGATGTAGCAGCTAGGTCAATACAGAGAATTTAGCAGAAAATAAACAGCGGGAGAATTTGCATGAACTCATCGAAACTCATCCATACAAGTTTACAGCGGCCTGCTGAACAGGCTAACACGGAAATTCGTGTTGGAAACTAGATTTCTGGTTTATGATGGATGGCACGTCCAGAAACAAAACAATTGTGGGAAGACTACATCACAACAAAACTCTGCCGACAGTGTGCAAGTGCTTACAAGTCAATTTCACTTAGCATCTGCTTTTCGCCTTTGGCAAGCACCAGAGGCTCTACGAAATATTGGCTTATTGTGCAGCGGAAATCGCGCCGTTTCATTGGCTGAAGACAAGCGTGGTAGCATGCTCCCAGTGCCAGTACCAGACTCCAAGTCATCTCGTTTGGCCGATCCTAGAAACACCACGTTCACAGTTAACATTTATGACAGAGTAGGGAATCATAAACAATCATAAAACCATATAAAAGCACTGAGCCGAGGCCGTGCAGAGCCCTTGGTAAGATGAAATTAAAACAGATAACATCTCTGCTCAGAATCACCAAGCTTTTAGCCACTAATACCCAAAAGTAATGCGTTCGAGTTATCAGTGCATATGCATGCAATACCACCCCACCAGCAAAAATCTTATAAATGCATATTTTGGTTCGGTATAGGAGAATGGCACAAGCAGGAAGGGAAAGCGGAAGTTAAACGAGCCATCTGATCACCATATACCATCTGACATATGCATAGTGAATAAGGCAACTGTGCAAGACAGGTACATTTATTTTATGAGCGTTGCTGTACTTTTATGCAGGCATTATTGTTCTGTGGGAGATAGAGCATAAATGGCTGTGATACGTCTCCAAAGTCGCAAAATATCCAAGTATTCAAAGTACTAATAAGTGAATGGCCCTTTATTCCCTGAGCAGCACATATTTTAAAAGATTTCACTAGAAAATTCTAAGAAATTGGTGACAAGCAGTGGTCTGGTTGGTGCACAGGCTGAGGCTGTCTTCCTGTGAAACGTTGCCGAGTGAATCGATTCAAGGATACCATTTTTTGGCTCTCTCTGCCATTTTTAGGCTCAGATGCTGTCCCTGATTTGACATAGCATACGTATATCCTCTCACACGGTGAAGTCCCTTATGAACCCAAATGATTAGGGCTTAATACATAGCTTGATCATTGATCAACTGGAACCTTTTACTAACGAAAGGTATAGCTTCTGCACACGACTTTGTCGGGTACAAAGTGACACTGCAATTATGCAGAGCCAGTAACAATAGCACTAACAATATACTCCAGGTTTCTTTTGCTCCGTCTTTAGCAGGACGATCCATCCTAAACCTTGAGCTGAATGAAGACTGAAGTAGGACGACCACCTATCACAGCCAAACGGGTTTCTCGAGAATACTAGCATTAGTACAATAATCCCCTACAATGCACTAATCTTCTACAACAATCCTCTACAAGTACACACACACAAGCACAAATTTCCCGAGGCAGCCGTACACAGCTATGTCATTGGGTGTGCACAGGACATGCTGACTGCGAGCCGTGATGGCTCACTAGGTAAGGTGGTTGCTTCTCGCGACCTCGGCCCCGAGGTCGTGGGTTCGAATCCTGTGGTGGGTGATTCTTTATCGCTGCTGCAAGCAGCGGTGATAGCCTTAAAGGCTCTTCTGTCTCTATACAAAAGAGGCTGTTCAATCACATAGTATTTCTTTCTTTCTATCTACCTCAAATAAGAAAATGTTGCCCATCATAATAGATCAGAGTATAGCTACAAAGCACTGGGAGAGCTCCCCATGACCACTCCTGCATAGCGATATGCAGTGAGCTCAAACTTATTGTGACTTGATGCTGATACTTGATACTGATATTGAGACTTACATGCTTGGAGCACTTATGAACAACTTGGTATCTCATAACAGCCTCGCTGTTCATCTGTACGGCATACAATGTACGATGTAGCCCAAACTCTTGCTTACGGGGCGTTACACTATCTCCACATTTCTCTACACGATATAGTCTACCTCTTCATACAACATCTGCCACCTCTGATAGCTACGCATTGGCAATACAGATCCAACGATAATAATAACAACATCTGCCACCTCTGATAGTTACGCATTGGCAATACAGATCCAACGATAATAATAATAATAATGTACATGATAAAGCACCCTCAGAGAACTCAATCTCTTCCTGGGCGCTTTGCATTTGCTGCAAAGGGAAACGCGATTGAATCATGAGTAATATCATGCTTGATAAACAACATGAACAACGTGGTTAGGGGTGACATGCACAGGGTCAGCATGCAAATGTGGTTAGTGGCAGCATGCACAGTATCAGCACACATAAGCACATCAAGGACGAATCACAGGGACCCACTAAATGCTGTCCTAAATAGGTGTTTTAGGTTTTTTTTAAATGTGGTCAAGTTAGGGGATGTTCTGACACAAGTCGGGAGGGAGTTCCAGGCTTTGGGAGCATACGAACTAAATGCACGGCCTCCAAAGGATTTGAGGTTTGTACGAGGTATTGGTAAACTGTTGGATTCCGAAAAGCGGGTGGTACGATGCTTGGCCTGATGGGGGAGTAGATCTGAAAAATAGGCTGGAGCCAAAGAATGGAGCGACCTAAAAGTAAGCGACAAAACTTTGAAGTCGATCCGTTGCTTGACTGGTAGCCAGTGCAGGTCGACGAGAAGTGGTGTGATGTGGCAACTTCGACGTTCACAACAGACAAGCTGTGATCGCCTGACATGCCGGTAGGCCAGTAAGCAGTGAGTTACAGAAATCAAGTCGGGATGTCACAAATGCACGGACCAATTTAGTCGTGGTATCCTTATCTAAACAAGCCCGAATTTGAGCAATGTTATGTAGCTGAAAGTAGGCAGATTTGACGGTGAAGCTGATGTGGTCGTCTAACGAGAGGTCACTTTGGAACATTACACCTAGATTTCGAGCTGAAGAACGATGAAGAAAGTTATGCTCCGAGTATTAAACAGCGCTGTAGTATGACCAATTGCTAAATAGGGTAATAAGTTTAAATGCTTTCTCAAGTAATTTGGAGTTTTCAACATTCTCTAATGATTCTGCAATTAAAGCCTTACCAAGGCTCCTGCTTTCGTTCCATGAACGTTCGTTGACAGTAGCTCACGTTTCGAATAGAACCAAGACATAATGAGCAAGACTCGGTCAATGTCCCGTAGGCTCACAAAACTGCACTCATCCTGCAAAAAAGAGCAGTACTCATGATTTTGAAACAGCAAATTTCCCGGAGACAGACCAAAATAGTGAAAACGATTGTCGACTGTTGTTAAAATTCTTAAAAGTAGCAGCGATTGGTCACTAAAGGGTTACACTAAATTCCACACTTTTCCGAAAATAAGAATGCTACTTACACTAATGTTTGCTTAAAAATTCATTAGGTCATATTTTCAGGCAATGTCATTTTTTCTTGTCCCAAAATATACGTTTATTCATTTATTAATTCATAAGAATTTACATTTCTTCATGTAAATTTTTTTATTTATTTAAATAAAGTCATGTCATCTTCTGAAACGTCGTCATAAATCTCCATAACCCCAAAGTCAGGTCTGAGTTTCTTGAGAATCAATTTCCTGTGGAATCACGGTTCTACTTGCAAGTCCAGAAAATAGAAGTCTCCTTAAATGTGCACTTCTTGTCTATAGCCAGTTCGTAGAGCATTGGCAACAAATCTCTCGGAGATTGTAACACACGATTTCTTCACCCTTGTTAAGACCTTTTCTATGCTAGGCTGTACGAAGCTTCCACACTGATTGTTCTGCATTTCCATTATATTTTCAACGTTTTCATTGATTTCCATGCACTAAAGATCCTTAATTGGCTCGTTTTTTTGCAATATCAAAGGTCCGGAGACAGACAGTCATTCATGCGGGATACATTACTTGATCTAATTTCTCTCAGCACGGAAGTTACTCGTGTCTTCAGCATGGTGAGTCCCTCACAACCACACCTCTTTGACAACCTGGCAAAATCATGTGGCAGCACTAGTTTGTAAGCATCAGACTTTTTCGGTTGCACGAACACAAATGCCCGAAATGGATTCAACCATATTTTTCTCGGCCTTCGCAATGATTAGAGGCGGGCTTTCTTTCCATAATGATGAGCTGATAAATTAGAGATAACACTTACACTTTCAGAGCTAGCAACGGGGGAATGTAGATTGATGATGAGCCCTTCTGACCAAACGTGGTTGAGATTCCATAGCAATCATATTAGGGGGTTCATAATTAGAAAAATTGATGCCGTCAATCAATTACTTGAATTCAACCGCAAGATTGATAACTTCAGCATACACCAACTTAAACAGGGTCATCAATCATCTCAAAGAGTTCGTAACGCTGAAGGAAGCCATCTAGCCACACATTTTCCTTAATGGGGTATATTTTTAGGATAGGGCTAATATTACGAGAATTCTGAAAAAAATTATGCTTGGGTTTATTTTCCGGGTATGTGCAAAGTCTTGTGCTGGTAGACATGATAGCGAACGAATGAATACATTATAATGCTTCTACAGTAAAAGTCAAATGCTTTAAGAATTGATTCCTAATTGCTGGTAGCAGTGTGCTAAGACTCTCAACACAGACATTGCTGATTTATTGTTTAATTATAGTATAAATGTGTACAAATTATAATATTTAAATACACTGTAGATTATTTTGTATATGATATTAGCAGAGACCCTCAAAGTAAGAATGACATAATGTCGTGGTAAAATAATGTGAGTAAAACAACAGTTGCCTTTACTGGCAAGAACATTAATGTGTACAATATAAACTTGTCCATAACTAAAACGAATCCATCATAAATACTCGTATCTTGAGGGTCTTCTGATTTTAGTTAGACAGATGCTAAGCAAATTTTCAGAGCAAAGCTTACCTTTTGTAGTCTCATGAACTCTTGGCATTTCACTAGAACCTTGGCGATAGCTTCCTTTAAGCGAGGGCGGTTTGGTAGCTTTCCATTTGTTACCTGGAAAACAGTAATCCACAAAGGTTCCCAAGATGCAGACAAGCCATTGAAAAGCATTATATCAGTAGTCAGGAGAAAATTGTGGTGCCGATTGTACAGCCTGTGCATGTTCACGTCACCATATATGCACTCATTGCTGAATAAAAGAAGCTGAAAAACTACTGAAGAATTCCAGTAACAAATGGCTTCAACAAACCGTGGGATGGTGCCATTCTGCATGGTTATCAGATCAGGCACCGACGATCTTGAATGGGTTTAATCACAAGGCGGCCGCAAGGCTAATACGACCACAAACAATGTTCAGTGGTTTGTGAGCAATTGCACAACCAGAAAAGATCTAATGTTTTGCAAGCAATTTCAGTGCAGTTTCATATCAACAATGATAGCAACAAATGCATTATATAAACTGATATTTATTGATGCAAGGAAACATAAGTGCTTCCAGTGGTACAAATCAGGCTAGTCACCTAATAAAGTAATGAAGGATTGATGCAATTATGTAATAATTGTGAGACCGCAAGCGAGAAAATTGATGATCACCCTGACAACAAACCGTTAGACTTACATATTTTAGGATCATCTGTACTATATACTTTTCTTCGATGTGTGGATGCAGCTGTCCAAAATCCCAAACAAGTGGAAGCATACCCAGTGGAAGAGATCTCACTCTGTAAACTAGCTGTCGCATTGGAATTGTGCCTGCAAAAAACGGAATGCTGGTGCTTTATGGGTTGTACACTGCACACCAGCACGAGATACTATTATGAAATGTGTTATCTTGAGATTATGATACTGTCGTTTGATTATGGGCTATTGCGATTTATAGCAGTGGTATATAAGTAACGGGCGGCAAAGACCCGGGCAGTGAGGTCGAGGACGCCGGGCGGGCGGTCGGGTACTGGTCTGCTGCAACGTCCGTGTGAATAAACGTCTTTGAGCCGGCTTTGGTGTTCTGCATGGTAACGTGTACCTGCTGCTTGGCGAATGTCAAACTACATGAAAATAAAACTCCTGAAGTAGTTCATAAATACTCGAAAATAAAACTTCTGAAATAGGTCATAGATACTTTTTAATTGAGCAGTGAAGGACCCAACAGGAGACTAGTAATTTACCTTGGAACAACTAAATGAGTTAAGAGGCAACAGTTTTTAGCTCATTTAAACATGACAACCCATGACTAGTCGGTACTTGATGGTCAATCTCACGAGTGTGCTGAGGTCTAAATATAAAGATTTCCGAATTCATAGTCGTGAAAACGTATGGCAACATTACAATACAGTAACAGGAGCTGGGCGAGAGATCCCTATCTAGCAGATCAGTTGTTTCATATACGATTTACGACTGCATTAGACAAACTAAAGTAATAAAAATCATATACAAATGATTAATTTGTATAGTAGTCTACTAGGACCAAGACTTTTTCTAAAAATTTCACGTAGGTAGAAAATTGAAAGAAGAAAAAAGTATCGTGTTAGACCATAAAGATGTGACAACTATGAATGACAGCACAATCCCATCGAACAATACAGTCCAGCTATTATATTGCAAATCATCACAGTGAATCATAGCTGCTTGCTTATCAAGATTCCTTAAATGCAACCAAACATTTATTTCGCCGTTTGACTTTAGATCATTCTCGTGTCTAAAACCTAATCAAGAGCAGCACTCAGATCAATGTAGCCATGCTCGTTCAAAAAAATAAATGACAAATAAGCAGGAATGCTATTTGCCAGTTGTGCACCAAAAGGTAAATTTCCTGAGACAAGAAGTGCTTAATAATCTCTGGTACTATGCACTTGTAGACGTTGCCAACATACATAACTTTATAATAAAACCACGAATTAAGAGAACCAAAAGCTTATTAAAAGCACGAAATTCTGCTTAGGCATGTATGCAGTACTTCTAGAGCGCCTCTCATCTCGCCTGGGCATCACTGGCACTGCTCTGCAGTGGTTCAGGTCCTATCTCAGTGGGAGACTCCAGAGTGTTGACGTGAATGGACAAAGATCATCTGAAGTACCTCTAAAATATGGAGTATCTCAGGGCTCTGTGCTAGGTCCGGTCCTTTTCACCGTTTATACTCTCCCTCTTGCTGGTGTGATTGCCAAGCACAATCTAGGCTTTCACTTCTATGCGGATGACACTCAGTTGTACCTTTGCTTTGATCCCTCCCAGCCTTTGAGCACCTCAAATTCTCTCAACTCACTTGCTGCATGCATTGATGACATCCGATCATGGATGGCAGCAAATTTTCTAAAACTAAACGATGATAAAACTAACTTACTAGTTATGGGCAAACCTAGTGTTATTCAGAAATTGGAAAGGCTGACTTTCAAAATTGGCTCTGCCAGCATATCTCCAGTTGCATCAGCTCGAAATCTAGGTGTCATATTCCAAAGCGACCTCTCGTTAGACGACCACATCAGCTCCACAGTCAAATCAGCCTATTTTCAGCTTCATAACATTGCTAAAGTTCGGGCTTGTTTAGATAAGGATACCACGTCCAAGTTGGTCCATGCATTCGTGACATCTCGTCTCGACTTCTGCAACTCACTGCTTACTGGCCTACCAGCATGTGCGATCAGGCGATTGCAGCTGGTGCAAAACTCTGCAGCTAGGCTTGTCTGTCGTGAGCGTCGCAGTTGCCACATTACTCCACTTCTCGCCGACCTGCACTGGTTACCAGTCAAGCAACGGATTGACTTCAAGGTTTTGTCGCTCACTTTTAGGTCCCTTCATTCTATGGCTCCAGCCTATCTGTCAGATATACTACCCCATCAGGCCAAGCATCATACCACCCGCTTTTCGGAATCCAACAGTCTAGAAATACCTCGTACAAACCTTAAATCCTTTGGAGACCGTGCATTTAGCTCGTATGCTCCCAAAGCCTGGAACTCCCTCCCGACCTGCGTCAGAACATCCCCTGACCTGACCACATTTAAAAGAAACTTAAAAACACACCTATTTAGGACAGCATTTAGTGAGTCCCTGTGATTCGTCCTCGATGTGCTTGTGCGTGCTGACACTGTGCATGCTGCCACTAACCACATTTGCATGCTGACCTGTGCATGTCACCCCTAACCATATTGTTCATTTTGTTTGTTTTTCAAGCATGATTTTACTTACTATTCTATTGCGTATCACTTTGCAGCAAATGTAAAGCGCCTAGAAAGAGATTAAGTTCTCTGAGGGCGCTTTATCAAGTGCAATATTATTATTATTATTATTATTATGCAAAAGCACACCATTATCATTCTACGACAAACATGCAAAAGCAAAACAAAATAACGGCCTCTAATTAGTGCCCCTTCCATCCAATGTTAGTAGCACTAAATCACTCCATTTTTTACTTTTTAAGTATTTATTTAACCATGCTCAGTTAAGCAAAGCACTCAGGAAAAAGCAGGTCAACTGGGGCACACTCGACAAAATTATGCCACCATTATGCCAATTGACAACATCCACAATTTCATGATATCAAAAGACAATTCACTCGGAAAAGGCAAAGGCTCCTCGGAAGGCAATGTGAATAGGGAGTAGAATTATAGATTGCTAGAAGAGAGTTGACCATCACAGGATTTGGCATAAGATCTAGGAATGGGTAAGATGCAAACCATGAACTTTAAAGATTCAACCGCATTATCACTATGCTGGGTTACTGCATCACAAACCAACCAGGAACAGATTCTTCTTCATCGAATTGAACAAAATAAATAACCATCTTCACATTGATATGGGATCAGAATGTTTCATCAGGCATAAGTAAACATAGTTTTCAGAAACAAGGTTTCGTTCCATAACCGGGCCGAGATGTAATATAAAACTAGAAAGTACCATATCACCAACGACAAGGCTTTTTAGACTAGGCACTGCTGGGTGATTTGGCAGAATCGCAATTTAGGTTTAGCTTTAAAGTTTATGGCAGGATGGTTTATGGCTTCACGGGTAAGCAGTTTGGCCAGTTTACGGTTTTTAGTTTAGGTCTAGGACTTATTAGGACTTATTTTGACAGATTGGCAGAGGCACTACTGACGGACTTTGGTTTTTAAGTTGGGCATGGCGGCTTAAAACCCTATTCAGAGGTGAAGCTTCAGTAGCACAAGTGTGCAGACGAGCAGAGTGTATAGAAATTGGGGGAACGATGCCAACAGAAGTCAAAGCGTCAGCAGAGTTGAAGCGTTCTAGCAGTCGATGCAGGAGCTAACCTGCTTTGTCTGAGCCTCTGCTACGCAGGGAGAGGGGCATGCACCGTCACCATCTATTGACGACAGCAGGAGTTCCGGAGTCAGGTGTTACGAGGATGGCTCTTGGAGTGTCCCGCTGACGCCAGGCAATTGCTTATTCGCTCATGCATTTGGTGGTTCTAACTCAAGTTGGTGCTGTAAGGAGGAACGTTTTTAGGGTAGGAAGGTACTTCTTCATCAGAGTGGCATTCCGGGCACTGTGAGTACCTGCTGAGCCACTCGGAGCCTGAACCGGAACTGCTGGCTATTTTTCTGTATTATCGCCCTGTACTACTGCCATGTGTAAATAGCAAAGTCCGTGCATTTATCCGGGCATGTGTTTGGATGGTATGTGGGGAGGACATTAAATTAGACATGCAGCGACGTTGTTTGCATGCAAATAGAATTTAGTGAAACCAGGATTTGTGTTTGATATTTCGGTCCACATTACGTCAACGAACTCACGACCCCTAGGTAACGAATATTGAAACGCTGTATGCGAGGCAACCTGCATATTTCCCAAGCAGTGCACCAAACTGGCACTTGGCAGTTGGCTATGCCGCTTGGAAAGCGCTAGGGTATTCCTTCTTTGCCGAGCGTTCGGCATTAAAACGTGAAATCAAAACAGCAGGCTAAGATTCCCAGGATTTTTGTTAGATAAGGAAACTAAAATAGCAAAAAAACCGTCTCTTCAAAATCTCATTCGAAGGCACATATCAAGTACAAATGGAGAAAACATTTTGACACAAATCATCGTTCTGCTGCAGATAACAAGGGTCTTACCGAACCGGTCTGTCGTGCTGTCTGCATGCACATGATATCCCAGCCCTGCACTCTCGAGCTTCTTGATCATATCTATCGGATGCCTAATAATAACATAAATAACAATAATAATAACTTTTGTGCAACCTAAGAGAACAACATATCTTTCTAGGCACATTAACATTTGGCTAAAAAGAAAGCATGTCAATTTACAAGCTGTGGTGTTTCAGATATGGATGAAAATTCCCTCGAATAGAACTCAGACTAAGAAATGGGTAACAATAATATTAGCATAACAATAATGCTACTACTAATAATAATCGTCATAAGTCTTGCATTTAGCACCCAAAAGGAGGGTTTTAACTTGGGTCGACGAACAGATGGGTGCATGAGTATACACAGCATGGAGAAGCAACAGCTATTTAGAAGCAATCAACATTAATCATAATATTAGTATATTTGTATACCCTCAGAGATCCTAATCTCTTTTGAGGCACTTGACATTTGGTTAGTGGTAACATGCACATGCACAACATGTAAAACATGGTTACTGGAAGCATTCACAGTGTCAGCATATATATAAGCACACAAGGGAAAGTCCCGCCAAATTTATCGCTTGTTTAATGTCAACTTGGGAGGATGCCGTGATGTCGATCGGAAGTGAGTTAAAGGCTTTGAGAGCCTACGAACTAAGGGTCGGTCTCCATAGGATTTGAGATTTGTACGAGATACAACTTAAAAACCTTAGAAAAGCTGTTGGTACGATAATTAGCATGGTCAAGGAGTAGTTATGATAGGTAGGCTAGAGCTAAAGAAGGAAGGAACCTCTGTGACAAAACCTTGAAGTCGATGCGTTGCTTGACTGGGAGCCAGTGCATGTCGGCGAGAAATGGTGTGATGTGGCAACTGCGCTGCTCACGATAGACAAGTCTAGCTGCAGAGTTTTGCACAAGCTGTAAGTGCCTGATTGCACAGCCTGGTAGACCAGCAAGGTGTGAGTTGCAAAACTCGAGAAGGGATGTCAGAGATACAAGGAATAATTTGGATGTAGTCTTCCTGTCTAAGTAGGCCCAAAGTTAGCAATATATGTTGCTGAACATCATAACGGCAGTATCATCTCAAATGCTCACAGCAAGCTATGTTTGTTACTATTAGGAAACTGCTGGGTGTAACTTATGTCAGTCTATGTAACAAACTATCATAATCTGCAAATATGTAACAGTCAACATTTGGCATGTACCGCAGACTAAGCATGGGCATATAATCAACCCACAGCAAAAGCCATGTCCGAGTGGGCAATAAAATTAATAGGTTATTTGTACAGAACCCTTCCGACCTGTCATCATCGGTAGATTGCTACACCACGGCAGTAGCTGACATGCTCAATTAGTTTGCACCTCTGACTAAGCAGACTGTGCCCCCTCAAACAGACGGCCTTTGGTTTACCACAGACATTAAATTAGCCAGGTCTACTAAGCAGAAGCTTGAAAAACATGCAAAGTATCATAACTAACTCTCTATCGACCGGCACTCGAGGACTACTGTAGATAGTACCAATCAATCCTAGCCAAGACCGAGTCTAGCTTCTTATAAAAACATTGTTGAATCACAGATGCGCAATCAAATATGCTGATGTCGACGATCAAATATCTCCTTAACTGCGCTCACAACAGCTCCTAACCTAGTGATCCCTATGATGATGTAGCTGATCGCTTTTCTAGCTTCTTTGTCAAGAAGATGGACAAGAACAGGGAGTTCCTCCCTTCGATGGCAGCATCCCCCCTAGATTCATATTCCTATAATGCATGCAGCAATGCAATGTCTACATTCAAGGAGGTCACTAGTGACCTTGTCCTGAAGTTCATTTCCCAATCAAAGAGGAAAACTAGTCCTTTGGACTTTATTCCCACTGTCCTGCTTCTGCGATGCATTGATCTTGCTGCTGCCACGCATAACTAACATCATGTCCCACCAACCTTTCAAAAAGACTGTACTCAGGCTGCTACTCAAGAAAGCAACACGGGACTAAGAGAACTTAAGCAACTTCACAAATCTCCCTTCTAACCGTTCCTATAAAAGACACCGGAACGAGTCGCGGCAGACCAGCTGAACTCATATATTGAAACTTCCAAACCCTGCTAGTAAGTTTCGGTCTGGTTTTAGAGCTAATCCCTCCACAGAGTCGGCATTGCTTCGGATGTATAACGACCTACTTAGGAATGCACACTTACGTAGAGTCTCAATGGTTGTTTTTCTTGATCTCTCGGCAGCTTTTGATACTATCGATCAGTAAGTCCTCTTGAGAACTTCTCATCTGGCCTGAGAATCACTGTCACCGAATTGCAATGGTTAAGGTCCTATCTCAAATGGGAGACTCCAGAGTATTGATGAGAAAGGACAAAGATTATCAGAGGACCTCTGAAATATGGGTTACCTACCTACCCCAGGGCTCTGTGATTGGCCCCATTCTTTTCACGGTGTACACCCTTCCTCTTGTCAATGTGATTGCAAGGCAAAATCTAGGCCTTCACTTCCATGCAGATGACACCCAGTTTTACCTTTGCTTTGACCTTCCCAGCCTCCCAGCATGTCAAATTCTCCCTATTTTCCTGCTGCATATATTGATGGCATCCGCATGACAGCAAACTTTGTTAAATTTAATGATGATACAACCAACCTACTAGTTATGGGCAAACCAAGTGTGATTCAGAAATTGGAAAGGTTAACACTTAAAATAGGCACTGCCAGCATTTCTCGTGTTGAGTCTACAAGAAATCTAGGTGACATGTTCCAAAGCGACCTTTCATTAGACGACCACAACAGATTAACAGTCAAGTCTGCCTACTTTCAGCTACATAATATCGATGAAATTCGGGCTTGCTTCGACAGGGATACCACATCTAAATTGGTCCATGTATTTGTTACATCCCGTCTTGACATACGCAACTCACGGCCTGCTGGTCTGCCGGCCTGTGCAATCAGGTGCTTACAGCTGGTGCAAAACTCTGCAGCTAGGTTTGTCTATTGTGAGCTTACCGTTGCCACATCACACCAATTTTCTCCAACATGCACTGGGTCCCAGTCAAGCAAGGCATATACTTCAAGGTTCTGTCACCCACATCTAGGTCCCTTCATTCTTTGGTTCCAGCCTACCTGTCAGATCTACTGCACCACCAGGCCAAGCATCTTACCACCCACTTTTCGAAATGTAATCGTTTACCTATATCTCGTACAAACTTCAAATCCTTTGGGGACCGTGATTTAGTTCGTATGCTTCCCAAGCCTAGAACTCACTTCCGACTCGCACTCATTTATTACAGCATTTACCTGGTCCCTGTGATTCGAACTGTATGTCCTTACGAATGATGACACCGTGCATGCTGCCACTAACCATACTTGTATGTTAACCGTGCGCATATCGCCCCTAACCATGTTATTCTTGTTGTTTATTTAGCATGCTACAACTAACCATTCAATCGTGCTCCTTTGCAGCAAATGTAAAGTGCTTATAAAGAGATTGAGTTTGCTTCCTTTGCAGCAAATGTATAGAGATTATAAAGAGATTGAGTTCTCTGAGGGTGCTATATTAAATATATTATTATCATTATTTTTATTAAAAGAACTAAATACATTTCTAGGCACTTTTTAGATGGTGAAAAGTAAGAATCATTAGTCAGAAAGAATCTAGATAAGATAGTATTCACGAGTTCAGGAGTGAATGTGACTGACATCAATAAACTAGGCGATATAATGCGAATTGGTAAAGCCGAGGAGATCAAAAATATGATACAACTAACCACAGCATAAATGTAAGCTGATTTCACAGCCTTATTTATATAGAGGCACAAGGGTCTTAACGGCAATCACCACCATTTGCATCGGTTTCTGGTGAATTTCCCAATGCAGGACAAAAACCCATGAGATGGGTCGCGAAGAGCAAGCACAAGGTTGTCAACGTACATGCATTTTAAAACAGACTAAAGCAAGAAAACAAGATATCTCTAAAGATGGTCTTATAGAAGATACTCGTCGGCTACTAACCGAATATCAGTTATCTGTTAAGGGTACTTCAGTAAGCACAGGCAAGCTAATCGAGCACCATAGAAACTTAACTAGCTAACCAGCAGCTATGGCACGTCATTGAATGCTCTTAGAGAAATACCACAATAATAATAATAACACATTTGCCATTGCACACCCTAAGAGAAAAAGCTACCTTAATGCCTTAGGGAAATTAAAGAATATGGGGTGAGATACAGCTTAAACCACCATGCCACACCATCAGAGTCGATTAAAAGGCTGCGATCCTGCAGCTCGACATGAACTTACTTTCTGTAAGGGTTAACAGCAGCAACGATTCGCAAACCAACATCGACATCGAGTGGGAGGCCGTCCAAGCTTCCATCACACATGATTTCCTTTATTAGACCAATGGCATCTGTTGTATTTGCCTCATCGAAGAACAAAACGGTGTCAACATGAGGATGCAGCCTTCGGTTCTCTTTTGCTAGCTTGTATGCTTGTTTCACTTTAGTTTTCACCTGCTCTTCTGTCACACCACCATGTATCTAGATGAACCGCACACAAATCTTGACGAAGTGAAAGAAAATCTGCAAGTAAAGCTGCAAGCACGTCATGCAAGCAATGTGTTTCTACCTTCATGAGTATCATGTTCGTTATTTTTACTCCTTTAGGAACTTGAAGGTCACACATAAAGCGAATAAGGCGTGTCTTACCACACCCAGTCTCACCCATGATCACAACAGGGATTCCGCATCTAAAAAATAGGGCTATGGGGTCATTCACATTAACAGGTGCGATTGAAGATGCATGAACCGAATGTGAGCAGTGTAACAGATCAGATGACACAAATACAGGCCTAACAGCGAATACGAACATATGCATTCTTGAACATCTTGAGCACTGTAACATATCAGATGACACAAATGCAGGCCTAACAGCTAATACGTACATAAACATTCTTGAACAGTCAGAAGAAAACCTAGACTAATTATAAAGTGTGTAAATCCTACACGAATACATTATACGTGTTTGTGCGTGCGCACGTGCGTGCATTGCGCATGCATGCATATGTGTGATACGGCCAGCTGGGCATCACCTGGCTGGGCCTGCCCTTTGATATAGGACAGAATGGGCGATGACACCCATGAACATTAGTAATTAGGTTAATGTATCTCTTAGGATCTACGCGTGTGGAATTTCGTGGAGTGGTCTCTGTCGATAAGTACTAGCAAACCGAAGGATATATATATATATATATATATATATATATATATATATATATATAGCCTATATATATATATAGCCTATATATATATGTATATATATAGCCTATATATATATGTATATATATAGGCTGGTGCTCCTAAACAAGGTGACAAGCCGTGGTAAGATACAAGAAACTGGCTACATGAACTAAAAACTAAGTCCCCAAATCCAGGCGTCCATTAATTATGTTGCTCGTTAGGCCCCCAGGTGAGATCCCTCATCGAGCTGAGAGGTGCTTCTTTTGTGCAAGTCCCTGTTACACAGTCACTCGTACCTTTTGCGATTGTAAACTGGTATTCTGAGAGAGCAGCGGTCACGTCAAAGATTGTTGTGAGCAGAGGACTTCGGGTTCATGAATTCTTGCATCGATATCACTACACGTTGCTCCTCAGGTCCTGATATATCTAGGGTTTCCCGGAAGTAAGGTATAGTTTCCCTGTTATATTTGACGCACGTGATTTGGTTTGAAAGACGTAAACAAAATAGCCTTTTCTCTTGAGCACTGCGATAATAATAATAATAATAATAATAATAATACCCTTAATAAAGTACCCTCATAGAACTCAATCTCTTTTAAGGCACTTTACATTTGCTGTAAAGGAAACACGATCGAATGGTGAGTGATATCATACTTGATAGACAACATAAATAACATGTTTAGGGGTGACATGCACAGGGTTAGCATGCAAGTGTAGTTAGCTGCAGCATGCACACTGTCAGCACGTATACGCACATAAAGGACGAATCACAGAGATCCACTAAATGCTGTCATAAATAGGCGCGTTTTAAATTTAGCCGTGTGGCTAGAAGGCTCCGTAACTAAGCAGGGGGTGGCAGGAAATGGTTTACTCTTTGGCCTTACACACTGCTTATTTATATATTTATACACACTGCAGGTTCTATACACCCAATGTATCGAACTGAGTTTGGTTGTGACTAACGCCCACATTCGACTAAGTCATTACACAGCAATAATTATTAAATTGTACCAAAGCACCAAAACAAGTTTGACCTTAGTCACAGTTTTGGACGTTTGGCAAAGTAACTGCATTCCCAGCAAATCCCATCTAAACGGATAGGAAGTCATGGTAGCCTGATTATCTTAACTCTCTTGGGGGCAATCAGCCATCACCCATTCTTGGCCTATTTAGTCACCGATGGTTCCTCGGCAAATGATGAGTTAAGATACCCAGATGTTTAATTGACCGGCAGGGGCATGCCATAATAAAAAGTTTTGCTGCCTAAACGTGTTGTTGAATATTTTTTATAGGTTTTTTCTGAAAAAGTGTCTTATTCACTGGCCAAACATTCCTCCCGGCACGATATCAACAGGAGGAGAGTTTGCAAGTGAGTAAGAAATCTTTTTCAGAAAACTATAAAAATAATCAAAACAAAGTTTAGGCAGCAAAACTGAGTATTATGCATTACATCAAATGACGAAACTAATATGAGAGAGTACCATGATCCTGCCTCACGTGATGAGTATCATTATAGTCAGTACGCGAATCTCTGGCAAAAGGGGTAAGGTCATATTTAATTATCTGCCGGTAACTCTAAAAAATAATGTATGCAACATTTAACATGGACGCATAAGTTACGTAGCTTAGGTCCCCTTTATGAATTACTTTTTGCAACAGTTCACTAAAGATCAAGAGACGTTATAAGCCATTTGCAAAGATGATGCCCTCACCTGGTTCAGTGCAAAATAAAAAACGCTAGTACCTCTAAGCTTGAACAGCAACTGCACGATCTCTTACTAATATGCTAGTTCCGCCTACGAACCAAGGTTCAGGGTAAGAAAGCTGCGAAAGAGTGCAATGTGCAGGCAGGCAACAATTTTCCGACATTCAGCCTTTTTCAGTAACTTACTGCGTGGGTCTGGCAACGAAGGAGCTTCACAACAAGCTTGGACCACAACTTAAGGTAGAAATGTTAATGTATACACAAACGTACAGTATGCTGATGCGGTGAATGCAGAAAACCCGGAAAAAAATACTTGTCAACCCATAAAAATAATATACCTCTACTTACGATAGTGTATCAAACAAAGGGAATTAGTCATGTGCTAATTCAGTTAATTTGAAACGTTACTAAACACGAGACAATATATAAAATTAGCACCAGGCCGAGTGACGAGTACAAAGGTCTTGACATAACACAAATTTAAGCTTATATGCATCTTTTTATTCTATGTTGAGTGCCGTAGAAAACTCTGTACAACCAACGAAAATACACAAAAGCAGAAAAAACAAAGGTCTGCCATGTCGCAGACGTGTACATTTATTACTGACTGCAACCAAAGCAAAATGATTGTTCACCAGAAGAGCAGCCTTTGTATAACCGCTATTAGATTAGATCGTAGGTACAATATTTTACCTGAAGCGCATGTGAATTGCCAAGATCTTCTTCACATTGTCCGTAGTGAGCTCGTACGTCTCGTCCGGATCATGGGGGCAGCTGTTTCCCATGACAGCACACATTTTATCAATTTTTTCAGACCTAAATAAAATCGCACGGTAGTTTTTAATTTCGAGAATGAATCAGGCAATGTGTTGCAGGGATGCACTAAAAAATAAGCTTAGCGAACCCAGGTCTAGGTGCTGCATAGGAGGGGAAGGCCAGCTAAAAGCAGGAGCAAATGAAGTTAACAGATGCATCATATCACTGCTGTTTCTTTAACTGACAAAGTTCGCACCTTTTTTTAGCATCGAAGTTCTCTGATAGGTCGACGCGATTGAAGCGTAGTGCCTGTATTAGTTGCAGGGGCACAACATTTGCTTCCAAAACTTTCCAAGTTTCTTGTTCAATGATGCTTCCGGTGTTTGGGTCAACACAGAAGCCCAAGAAAGTAATCGTATGATGATCGTGATTGAAGAATAGATATGGATGTGGACTGCTTTCCCAGTGCCTCTTAATTTCCATTCCATGCAAAAGCTTGTCGGGGTTGTTTTCCTGCAACTAATGAAATACAGCGAGTAACGCATTAATGACAAAACCCTAATACAAATTCTAAATTTAAGCCCACATTTAGGTACAACAGCAATCGAATACTGCGTCGATCAATGAGCCATGTAGCAGCCCTTTGGGTTCTTTTAGGTGCAGTTGCTTAAGCATTGACAAACCTCTGCTAACTGAGAATGTGGGGATTCTTCTGATATTGTGAGCGATCTTGTGGCAAAGTCCTGCAACAAATCACATTTACTACTTTAGTTCGGCTGAAGGCACCTGAGTTAGTATAATACTCGCAGACACAAATAGGACAAAGTGTACGAAGGAGAAACCAAAAGGTCGGATAAGAGGCAGTTGTCACATGTATAGTTAAAAAGGGTAAATCAAAACATGGCTGGCGAATTAGTTTATACTACTACAAACATGGCAATTCCTAGGCTAAGTGATTACGACATCTAAGAGCATTGACAAACCTCTATCAAGCAGTGCATCGAATTCAAGGTTCTGTAACTTACTTTTAGGTCCCTTCATTCTCTAGCTCAGACCTACATATCAGAACTACTCCCCCACCAGGCAAAGAATCGTACAACAAGCTGCTCTGACACGAATCGTATAACCATACCTCGTGCGAACCTCAAAAACGTTGGAGACCGTGCCTTTAGTTTGTATGCTCCAAAAGTTTGGAACTCACTACCGATGCATGTCATAACGTCCCCTGACACGACGACATTTAAAAAGAAGCTTAAAACGCACCTGCTTATTACAGCATTTGGTGGGTCTTTGTGATTGGTCCTTCGTGTGCATGTACCTGCTTACACTATGCCTGCTGCTTGCGGATGCTACCACCAATCATTTGGTATTGCTTTATATTCAGCACCTGTAAAGTGCCTAGAGAGAGATTAAGTTCTCTTAAGATGCTATACTGCTGTATTATTACTATTATTATTATTATTATTATCAAGAGATGGCAACCCAGTATTTTTTTTTATTCATTGACTAAAGTAATCAATTTCCCACAATTAGTAGCAGCATATTTAAATGTCAGCTGTGTTTCTAAGCACGGACGCAGGTGCACTTGCTTGAACAAGGCAAGCAAATTAGTACAACTGTGGCTAGCTCACTCTTGACATTCGAAGCATAAATTTGATGACGAATTCAAAAAATCCGGGCAGATCTTCGTTAGCAGTAGTGCTGCAGAATGCTGACATTTCGCAGTCTTTTAGTTGACTGTTTAGGAAGTACACGAAGTGCCTAAGCTCCGACCAGGACGGGTTGACCAGACCACAGTGCCTACAGCATAGTGAAAGGTTTTCAAATCGTTTAAGATCATTCAACGCAGCATCTGTCTGCAATAGCAGCACGTCTACGTTTTTTTATCGTACCGTATAATGGTTGTGAGCAAATCAAGTGGACTACCCTCGACACGTTTGGGATCGACGTCTGCCACCGGTCGGCGCTGGTCGAGCCTGCTGAGGTATTGGTAAGTGCGCTGCCAAGGATCGCCTCGAAATTCTCCGTCGTCCATTAGCACGAGATGTGATGCTGGATGAAGAAAAGCACTCATCCCACTTTCCAAATCACAAAATGCCAGCCAGAACTCCTGTAGCAAAGCCCTTTTCTCAAAAGGTTAATCACATGCATAGACAAAATATAATGAATAGCTGGCAGTGCGATGGCAATCTATGCAACCATGTGTGGCCTGTTTCAAGCTTGTGCTTGCTGATTCTAAAGAGTGATTCTACAGATGCAGCCCGGCATTTCTGAATTTCCATGGGGACTACTAATGGTGTCTGCTCACAAATACGGCAAAAAATTATCACCCTTGTCAACTAACAAGCACCAATAATGAAGCTCCACAAACCTACGGTTTGTATGTTAAAGTATGCTCTACGTGAACTAACTGTGCCATAAGTAGTTATAATTGTAGTAGAAATAAATAGCAATAGGCGTATAGCACCATAAGAGACCCGAATCACTATCCAGGTCCTTTAGAACTAGCTGCAAGTGAAGGATTAACCCAAAAATAATGAAAAGCGGTAAAGGGTCATGCTTAGGCAAGTATGCAAAAGTACACAAGTGCAATGTTCAGACAAGCATGTAAAAGTAAACAAGAAGACATTCAGGGCTTCTGGTTGGTAAGACCCCTGGTTAGTGCCATAAATCATGAAGAGGCCAGGATGCAAAGCATCAAAGATCTAAAAACAAGATAAATTCACGCGTGGGGAATGGGGCGAATGTTTTGTGGGAAAATGCCTCTTCAGCTGAGATTTAGGTGATGCCAAGTCAATGCGGGCGGTGACAGAGCAAGAAGCCCAATCTCTAAAAGATTTCAATTTAGTGGCAGGAAGAATGAGACTACTAGAAACTGAGGAGCATATGGCGTGAGAGCACACTAGGTGAGGAAGGATGTGAGACACCAAGCCAGGCATACTCCTAATACTTCAAATTAACCCATAAGGGTAAGAAATTTCTGCTCACTCCTTTCAATAGCCCTCACCTGCCGGTATCTTTCCTCTGGAAATGTCTTCGTAGCATTCTTGACACTGGACTGGGCTCAGGCAGTCCATGGCAGGCAGCAGGTCGAGAACTGAGTGCATGTTCTGAAGTGCATTATGCGCTCTTGACTGAAAATAATCAAGACTTGGTACGGTTAACTTGTCCTACGATCGGACTCTGAATCAGCTCAGTCGACCAGGGATGAGCATACATTATATAAACTGTCGTGTTAAACATTAATAATAGGCCTACATAATTTTGACAGCAACAATGAAACTGCCATCGTCAGATCATAGGCTGCTCCGGCTGCTGTGGGAAAATGGCATTGCAGTGGTTCTAATGAATCGTCACCTTATCCACAGTCTTAAACCGAATGGCTTCGATCATGTAATAGTCTTTCACGGAGCGTTGCCAAACATAGCCATCTTGTTGACATAAGCTCCCCAGAATCAAAAGGTTGAAAAGCAGTTCATCAACACCGTGCCGAACCTAAAACATTAGTAGCATTTTTGCACCAAAACTCCAACCTGCACACAAACTGCAAAGGTTGTTGATAATTTTAGGGAACTCCACTTTTTTCCAAAGTGAAAAATAAAAACTTCATCAGACGAATAATGAGAATACGCCCAACGCCCTCACGACAATCTGCTCCAAATCGTTTAAACACAATCACATGCGCAAACACGAACAACAGATATCGAAAGATACGTAAGCCATACTGACTAAAGTGGATCTCAAAGGTTTCGCAGACAAATGCATCTTGTTTTAGACGGAGCTGAGCTTCAACGTGAAGAGAGATCTAGGATGCACGCAGGCTCTACTATTGCAAGTAGAACGAAGTGCATTTGGAACATCAATGACGAACCTCCTGAGATACGTTGATATGCACAATGCGGCTTTTGTGCAGTCGTTGTTCACAGCATTCGTCGAGGAGCCGATCAAGCACAACGCCAACATCAACGTCGTGCTGTATCAGCTGGATCGTCACCAACGGCTCAGCAGAACGATGCTGCACTTCGCGCACCACTCTTTCGCATGTCCTTTTCACAAGAAGCGTTTTGCCTACGCCGGCACGTTCTGAGCAGACGACGCGAGTGCAGCACCTAAACAAGCGAGACGTTCCGAGGAAAGTTTACCGCTTATTGTATACAGAAATTGTGTACAGTGTCTCGAACTATAAGAAAACACCAGATCTGCCATCACAGTCAATTTTAACTTGCCCTTCAAAGTCGATATGAGCAGCCGTCGTCGGTATTCCAGCCGAGGCAGACTGGAGATTCTTCAAGACGTAAGCTCTCACGTGTTCTACAGGCTCGATGCGAAAATTTCGGTAGCGGAACTGATCCAACGCAGCCACCATCCGTGAGCGGCTGTCGTACTCCTCAGCACAGATGACAGCAATAAAATAATCTATGTAAAAAATTAAAAAACTTGCTAAGGATACTCCATTGAAAAAGGCCCAACAATCAATCGGGGATATTCCACTGTGGATAATATGTTAATCCAGGGGAGAGAACACATTCAATTTAATGAACGCATACTACTTTGGGTAGAGCAATAAAGCACAGCCTTTAGATGCACAATAATAATCCCAAGATTGAGAAAATAAACCTCTACATCAGTTCAGCATGGCCCATGCCCTTCAGCTGATGTCACTTGAGACAGCTTAAAGAGCTAATTAGAATAATCCAGAGAGAATCAAAATATAATTAACTTAAATGCTACATTATCATCAGGATTATAGGCAAGAGGTTATGCAGTTATACAGCAAGAGGTGCAGCAAAACTGAATGCTAGAACAAGGGGGAGAGGGAATAGGCTCTTACTCTGTCACGTCAGGAGAGTAAGGGTGGGCAAGAGTACGTCAGCGGGCGCTCATCCAGGCCGACAGTCATTCTGCAGACTGGCTCAGGGCCATGTATTTGGTTTAATTGAGATGTGACGGACACACTGGCATCGAATTTGGGGAGAAAGGGGACACATACTGAGTGGTGGGCACACAGACCAAGTAAATAAAATGCATTGTTTATTAGTTAGCATTTACCATCGTCAAGAAACCGAGAGAGCTGCTTTATTTTATAAAACGCTATGCTACATAGTAGATGCAACGGACAGATACGCACGAAGAATTTGCACACAACACTACTGAGGTCCATATAGAAATGCGCAAACACCTCGAACAGAAAAGGCAAATTACCTTTTTTGGTCTGCAACGATGCTACAAGTTTCTTCTCCACACAGCCGCATATGTCGTAGTTTAGTGTGTGTGCATGAACAAGGCAGTATGCTGAAAGTTCGTCGGCAAGGGCCCGATCCAGCAAGAGCTCCACCTGCAAGAGGTGCACTTACTAAGAGTTGCCTCGTGGATGAATACTGAACTTAAGTGGGAACAATCAGGGCATATTTAATACTGATAGCTCACGTACTTCTTCCAATGAAGTAGTGTCCGTGCATACTAAGACTTCATTTCTCGTCGGCATAGGCCATTTCGAGTCAAGCAGGTAGACCGATAAAGCTGCAGCAAGCACCTTATCTACAATTGAGCTGTTCTTTCAGTTGTTCTATCAGAGACCCGATACAGAAAACACAATGGCAAGCTAGATGATGCGTTTGAGGCTTTACGGCTAAACCTCCATAACTCTCCACTTGCCGTTTGTCCTTGCCGTTTGTCCTTGCCGGTTGTACTGGCTGTACAGTACAAAACTCCAGCTAGGCTTTTTGGTCGTAAACGTCTCAACTGCCAAATCAAACCACATTTTACTGACCACTGGATCTAATCAAGCAGCAAATCAACTTACAGTTTTTTCACTGACTCTGAGGTCCCTTTATTCTCTTGCTTTAGCCTACTTATAGGACAATCGGAATGTTCATAATCAGTCTTAATATCGTA
This sequence comes from Cristatella mucedo, assembly GCA_009760855.2. NCBI lineage: Eukaryota > Metazoa > Bryozoa > Phylactolaemata > Cristatellidae > Cristatella > Cristatella mucedo. The sequence goes on along the minus strand of WPIO01000031.1, from coordinate 3,816,735 downwards.
CCAGCCTTTCCATTGACTGGTCCATTAGCAATATATCTAAACTATCTTACATCCTTTGGAGACCTTGCCTTCAGTTCGTATTGCTCCCGGGGCAATGAACTCACTACCGACTGATATTAGGACATCTTCTGATTTGATGACGTTTCAAGATGTGCTCTTCACAGCATTTGCTCATTCTGCATGAATTACCCTTTGTGTGCTTTGGCGTGCTGCAATTGTGCATAGTATCACTAATTAACTGACATGCACTCTTTTCTCCATGTATCAACTGGATAGAATGAAATTGAGCTCTCTTGTGGTGGTGTAAACACGCTTCATTTGTATTGCCATTATTATCATTATTAACTGACCTCATGAGACCAAAAGAGCTAGTAATCACCTTCAGCAAGCACAAACACAAAACTTCCACGAACAGAGTTTGTAGAGATCTGCATACTTAATAAATTTTGCAAGCAAACTGGTTCGGCTGTGACCTAGCATGATAAAAACATTTCACGTGGAGCTTTGGTCACAGCATACTGACCGTGAGGGCATACAACCAGGTGAGGCTTTCCTCTGTCCAGACCGTATGGTACAGTTCTTGCCTGCTTTTGCATCTTAGCCTCTGCAAGAATAGCAGCAGCCCCAAGCAGCATTTGCAAAAAGGGAGAGACGGCCTTGACATGCCTTGTGAGGAACACCGATAGCTGCCAAGCCTTTGCTTACCTCTACCGTTTGCTAAGCAGCGCAGCACGAAGCCAAGATGCCTGACGCTGAGAAAGTCAAACATGCTCATGGACGCCTGCTGCTGCAGATAGCTCTGCCACAAGCTCGTCAGCTGCTCGGCAAGACTGCTGGCAGAACCACTGCAAGCCAAATGCAGCAATCAGCGCCTGATGAATGCAGAATGCTTTCGGCCAAGCAGTAAAATCTGATCAATTAAAAAATCTGACCAATTAAAGCAGCTACATTCCACAACCTGGCAGGTATCTCATCGATCAATGCTCGACAGAAGCAAGACAAGGCACGTGAAAATTTCATCGGCACATAGCAATTGAAAGCCAAGAGGCTGCTGCAACTGAAACAACGAATGAAGCGTGTGTAGAACCAATTTTAAGGCCGCTGGCTTTAAAGGGAGCTTTCTCCAATGCGCTGCCGATCGGAGGCAATGGTGCAAAGTAGCGCGAACAGTGAGTGCCAAGCAAACTTGCCACCCACCTGGATGCTTCACTGTTTACAAGATCATCAATAAACACCTTCAGATGTGAAGGCAATTCGAACACTGTCCGACTTTCGTTAGCATCGTGTTTAATGTCACCACTGGCCGCAGCATTGGTAAAGCTCGTGGCAGTGTGCTCTTGGCACCACTCGATCACTGCAATGGTATGAAGTGCTAAGCTAGCATAAGGGTTTACTAGGGTGGACAGCAGCAAAAACAATTCACGATGCTGGATCTGCTCGAAAACTTACAATCGTACAGACTGGATTCAGGGAAAGCTCGGACCGCAGCCACAGCCGATTCCCGGCTTATTTGAAAGCGATCTATCAACTCTTCAACAGTCTCCAGCAGCTCAGCAGGCAGCGGGTTTTTGTCATTGGCAACAGTGGCAGATTCCGGAGACGAAGCTTTATTCTCGAGCATCGTAGACTCAGCATCAGTCAGTGCATGCTGTAAGTCACTTTGATTGCAAGTCGGTCGGATCATTGCTATCATAGGGTATGCCTATTTAAGAAGCAACAGACACGTTCGGCTGGTTAGACAAAGTGTGGCACGCACTCCGCACGCTGATGTAGCTAAGCAGTGATTGGAGACCTGCTTGGCGACCATTGGGATTGGATATTGGTAAACTAACCTAAATTCAGTGACCAAAAAAAATATTATTACTTGTCAAGGAAACCCTCATCTGGGGCACATAGCAATAGTATCAGGACACAAGATAGTGCAGTACAATTTTAGATGCTAGTTCCAAATAGTGGATCGCCTTTTATGGTGAGCATAGCGTTGGTATAAGACTGATATGGACAGTGTGAAGCCACAGATGCAGCGAAAAATAAAAGTGGAAAAAACAAGCTAGCATACCTTACACACACAAAATGCACACAAAAATGCCTACGTGTGTCAATGTGTTACCCAAATTTCTGACACAATCGCTCATGAAATCATTGCCACATTGCTGAGTCAACTTTAAGCCACAAAGCACAAGCTGCCTTGCCTCACTGGCACAAGGCGGCCGTTATTGGGGTCAAGGTCACATGCTTCGAACCTGCTGGAACACTCTCGAAGAAAAGCGACCAACAAGGAGGCTCTAATCGTGGTTTTCGTTTCTCGGTGCATGATTCAGATCGCTGAGAACGCTGGCACACTGCCAGTACAGGCAGACCGGTAGTGCTCTAAACCCCCCCTCAAGGGTCTAACAGCTGGTGGCTGTGGCCTAGGGATGGGCCGGTGCCCAGCTGATCTGGCGGCTGTGGTTTATCCACAGGCTGGCATTGCAGTTCTGCCAACTCACGGGATGAGTTGTGGCTGGGAGGGAGTGGGAGAGAGGGAACGCCGACCTGAGAGAGGCCAGTTGTGTCTGGGGGGGAGTGCTGCAGGTGCACGAGAGAATAGACGTTCCTGCGAACCAGCTTCGGTGTTCTGCCTGCACCTGCATACATACTCAGTTGGAAGAGCATTGTTTAATCTACACTAATTACATTCAATTTAGCGATATAGCTCCAGTCCACCACAGAAAGCTAGGGCATACCTTTGGGTGCACTTAGGTCATGCAATACCATGTGTTATCTTCGTTTATAACTAGACAAATCCACGAGCACTAAGTGATTGTTACACAGGAGGTACATTCAACACTAACCGGCATTTCGGCATTTGCTTATTATATGATTGTCGAAAGCGGTTGACAAAGAGCATGGACGATAGCAGACAAGCTGAGTTCAATATCAAACACCACATCCGGTAAAATGATGAGGAAACAAGATTCAAGTATCACCATCGCCCAAATGTGATTTGCAGTTCTGCCAGTTAGTTCGTAATAATAGGGCAGTGACGACGAGTAACATCCCCTACTACTGCCAATTCTAGTGGCCACTCCTTCTACACGACCACGTCTAAGTAACTTACTTCCTCGACTTTCCTGACCCAGCTGCACTTCCCACTTTTTATTTTGTTCCTTGAGGTGAAGCCTGTTGGCTATAGCATGCACACAAACAGCAGCTTTGATACTGAATGCCCTATAAAAAGCTCAGTGTTAATAAAATATAAACAAAAATAAAAAGGCATTTGCACAGCACCCTAATTATGCATGTTGACACCATGCATGTAACCACTCATCATAGGATCATACTTCATTTAACATATGCAAATTCAATAATTCATATGTCAAGTTCCGAGAGAGATTATGCTCTCAGAAAGCTCTATACAAACGCATTTGTTTTATTATGAAGAGAAAAAATCACTTTCCAAGCACTTTGCCTATGCCGGTAAAGAAATATGTAAAGCTTTGGGGTATTGCCAATGGAGAGACATCTACATACCTACATATAGATTACACTGGAACCTACGATTGTGCATAGCCTAAAAATGCATACTGCATAATTTTCTTTAAATTGACCATTGTTGCTTGATCTGATAAACTTCATGTTCGTAATTATCCATAAATATCGATTTTTAAAGCTTACTGCATACATTGTTGATCGCGTAGGCTCAAATTCTTGAGTGTGAAATGCTCGATGGTGAATCACGATTGAACTTTGTTTGAGTTCGTGAAGCAAAACCATCCCAATCATCCTGTTCTGTCACACGTATCTCAGCTATGAAAGTCCTGCCAAAATTGCTTGGAAAGCTAATCTACTGTTCAATGTTGCACACATCATGAATAATTGCAAAAATTAGCCTGCTAATTGTAAATTAAAATACAAATAAACTAAAGGAAAAGAGTACTTTCAATTTGTGATCCCATGTCACACAGTGAAAACACCTACATTATTTTGAGTTTTAATTGTCCATTAGCTGCCCTGTTTTAGGGTTAAGTAATTGTGCAGTCAGATGCTACCCAGTACAGCTATCATGGTATGGTCACATTTTACACATTATTTGCCTGATATTTTGAAGTGGATTTGTGCAAGATCGGAAGTGAAACGCTCTAGCTTGAAAATCTACCGAAAAACCTTTGTGTATTTTCAATGACTTCTGCTCTACAGATTGCTTCCTTCTTTCCATAAAGAGTTAGCCTGTCACGTACACATAAACCATACTTGCCAGCATAGTGTAAGTTTACCAAGGACGAGTTAAGCACATGATTACTCAATGTTTCTGTTCCGGTAGCTGCGGTTGGTTCTGATAACTATTTGCCACTTTCCCCAAATCATTTGAGGTGGTAGAGTGCTTTGAGAATTTATCTAGTACAACACCTTTTACGAATGTACACCTTTTCTTGTAATATGAATGCTCTTTCTGTAAATAGCTAGTCATTTTGCATCTCATTCGTAAGTAGTACGCCCTTGGAGTCAGGAACTGCCTGCATGTATAACCAGCTACATCAATCTGTCCCGTGTGTAAATACAAGGCTTAGTCTTTAACTATGCAACAGTTTTCTCTCTAACAAATGTTTTACCAAGTAACCTTAAACAAATAAATCAGAGCAATGCTCAGCTGAAAATGGAAAGAGGATATACGTTGGACTAGATGGGATTGATTGATTAATTGATAACCTAATGCAAGACATCTAAAAATTGCATTGAAACTCTGAGCATGCCTATACCCTAACCATGGGGTAGCGTGTTACACAAACGTCGGGTGCATAGTTCAGTTGTAGCAACTCAGGTTTACCTTAGGGTCAACCAGTTTTGACTTCCGAAACTTTCCAATCTGCTGTCTCAAGAACACGATCTGCTTCATCGTGAAATAGCTTAACTCTGGAAACTCTGATCTTTGTTGAGCAACATGGTCATTCCAGTCTTTAATGCAGTTTTCCATGAAATCTGCTAGCTTGGAGGCATGAGCTACACATGAAGAATCGGCTTTACCTCGAAGAACCGCCTGTGAAAGGCCGAACTCGACATGGACATTGACACCATCTTTGACATCGCATGAAAATCGTGCTTTCCACAGGTCGAAAAGTACACTGCCTGCTTCATGCATAAGAATAAAGGCAGTGGCAAGGCGAGTTAAGTTCCTGAGCATCTAAAATAGTGAAAACAGTCCAGACGATAAATGAGCATAGCAGCACTTGCATGCTAGATAGCATACATCAGCTTCACAAACATCGATCAAGAGAGACAGCTTTGCTGTGTCTAGTAGTACCTATTAGCTATGGCCTGAACGAGAGCACATAGTTCTCAGTGGCCAAAAGAGCTCTATCTTCTAATAGCATAAGCATGAGCATCAAAGAACGATGTACTTTACTTCGTCTTTGATTGCAACATGAGACTTGGAAGTTTGAAATTTTTAACACTGCAATTAACACTGCACTTTAGCCACTAATAATTCTCTTAAAAGACACTATGTACACCAGACTTAATTTCTGCACATTTTGCACATAAGACGTAGTAAGCCACGGGGAAGCAATTTCTCAAGAGTGTGATTAATTGTCTACGAAGCACAAAACATTGAGACATTTTACTGAAAACATTAGGATTCGCCAAGATGCATCGTGAACGAAGGCAACTCTATCATAGGCAGCTTACACTAACAAAACTTTCTACATCCGTGTTGTCCTGTTCTGCTTTTCCTGCCACTAGCATCAGTTTGCTTTGCAGTTCACGAAGCTGACTGTAGTCGTAGGTTGTGACAATTGTGCCAGTCTTAGGATCCATCACCAGTGCCCGTATAACATGGTCCAGCATCTAAAAGTAAAACCCGCCAAGCTTCTATTTTTGTATTTTCAATCTTCATAATCAATCTACGACACAATTCCTTCCGACGACTCTACTCTCGAACCTCAGGGGCATGAACAAAACAAATGGAGCGCAGCAGACCATACTTACGAATTTTCGGGATAACGAGTTTTGAAGAAGACCAACTTCATAGATGCCTCGTTCATTAAGGGCAGTGGCCTGTGCTAAAGATGTAACTTCCACTGAACCATACGAATCTTTAATGTCTTTTATCCACTCAAAATTCTTTTGCGTGTCTTCCTAAAATATTCATAAGATAATGCCGCATTTTCAGGAATATCTTAATAGAAGCTAATGTAAGTTATGTTATGTTATGTTATATTAGCTGTCCCATTCATAGCTCTACCACTCGGCCAGTTGAATTCTTCTATATCTCTGTGCTGAGGAGCAGCAATGTTTTCGTAGCATACCATTTTATGTCTAAATAACTCTTGCAAAAGTATCAGGATGAGATCCCAATAACAGCACAAGGTACCGGATATCAACCTAATTATTTAAATTATTTTGACCAACCTCAGAAACCCAATTTCAGCCACATAAGTCGTCAGTGACCTGCTCACTGCATTAGCCCAAGGAGGCAAATGGAAACAAAAAGCACATAAATTGAACTCTAATACAACGGAGAGGGTTTACACTAAATCGGTGCAACTGACCAGCTGTGTTGTAAGGTTTGGATTCGTCTCTAAGCTCCTCCATACAGACTTGCATTTTTCCAGAAGCCAGTCCAGTCCTGCATTTCCAGGCAGCTCATAGATCAGAGGTGCATAACCAGTGACAGAGGCATGAAGACAGGACACTTTAGCGACCTCGTGGTCGCCTTCGCCTGCTTTGATCATCGCAAGGTCAACAAATACTTTTAACTCTTTAGAATCTAAAACAAGAACAAAAACCTAGTAAATGGAGGAGCGAAGACATGCATTAAGCCGACCAATGACATACCTCTATGCTTCAAAAACACTGAGATAAAAAACACGGACCACGTGACTCGCGCAGTTTTGTGCTTAAGACATGCAACATCGATGAAAATCCAAAAGAGCTTGGAATGCAACCGCAACCTCTCATTGAAGTAAAATGGCCTAAAAATTCACCTATGCTGGTTTCTAGGCCCTCTCAGGGAATACAAAAGCAGTACATCTAGATAATATTCTTAAAGTCCTCTGAAGATCACTGCAAGATGAGTCGGGACTAAGAATATGACAACGAGGCACGGAGTCCGAATGACTAATCACAGACCAACCAGAGATTATTTGGTGGACTATGAGGCCGATGCTGCGTCTGAAGTTTCCTCTGTCCATTCTACCAAGGCTGTGCACATTACCTCCCCGAAACACAGTGCTTAGAGGTCGCAAGGCATACACTTCCCTAATTGATACGATTTTACAATGAATCTTCATCGACATCAATGAACATCGACATCCATGAACAATCCATCGATGGCGAATAGCTCCGACTTTTCTATAGGCAGGGAAGAACGGAGTGATTAGTAATTTTAATGAGTTGTCTGTCCCCTACAGCAATACTGCTACACAAGGAGTACGACATCTGAGCTTAGATCGAAGGAAACCGTTGCAGCCTGCTTACAGCCTGCTTAGTAAGTGATTCAGCACACCAATAATACAGCTACAGTCAGCAAACTGTTGCCTGCAGGCTAAGTTTCGCATGTGGAGTCATGACTTTGGCCATTGCATCATTCTTAAAACTGTCTATTTTGTGCAAAACTCAAGGGAGCAAAGGTGAACCAAAGCCAAGTGACTGAAAATCGACCACAGCAACTACGACTCTGGATAGCAACGGCCATTGGCTGGCGTCTGGGCCAGGGGGCTATCTGAAGATCGTTGGGCATAGCCCTAGCTTCCGGCACTCGCTTGTCTTCGGGGTTCAAGTAAAATTAATATCACGAAGCCTGCTAATCCAGAAACCTAATATAGACAGTGGCAGAGGAGCCTTAGCGGTTAGCTACCAGCCCTCTTGCAGGGGGGAGGACGAGAAAAGATAGCCTTGCAGTAGGACTCAAACCAACAACCTAGGTTGGGAAGTGTGAGTGTAAACACCTTACAGCAAAGGCATTCGTGTGTGAGCCCACTCGTGGTGCGAAGCGTTTGTCAGCAGCCGGTTTTTCGTTATTTGTTATATCGTTATTTGTTATTGCCGCTGCCCTACCGACTGCTCACCTTGGTTTAGTAAGTCGGTTTGGCCAACCGCCGGGTAGTGGTACATTATGCATGATTTCTAAAGCGGTGCTGTTGGTGGTGTCATTAGGTAGAGTGACACATGTTATTCGGTGGAGCGCCTCTTCTTGGCTGAGACGAGCCAGAGTCGGCAAGTATGGCAGTCACGAGCCCTTATCCCTATTTGTCATCGAATGATCACTTCCATCGGCCTTGTGTGCTCCATTAGCAGTGAGTAGGAATAGCACAAACAGGTAACTACTTATAGTGAACGACAAAATATCTACCTATTTTAATAGATCTTGTGGCTTGCTACCTAATTTCTAGTTTCTCCATGGACATGGGGAAATTTCTCAACAGGACACTTTTGCTATCACGTTCACAAAATGTATTTGCTGGCAACGTGGCATCACATTCTACTACTGCCAGTAATTTAAGCAAGATCAACGACGTTTTTTTTATGACGACTAGGCAAATCATTGTTTCGTGTGCTTTCGCAAACACGACATATATGTCTCGAGCAATGAGGCACTGAACGCGAAAAGAAAATTGAGAAGAGAAAAACTTCGATTTAAAGCACAAAATGGACATTGACAATGTTTTTTTCCCGGGCAAGATGCCAGAATAGAATTCGTGAAATGCTGACCCCGTACTATTCAGCCAAGTGAAATCAGGGAGTTTTCTCAGATCATGAGTATTCTTATTGAAGCTGTAGCGGCCGTTGGCTGCTTGACATAGGTCTACGTACAGCCGAAGCTGCCGCCGGCACTCCAGCTCTCAGCTGCAAACGGATGCATCAACAACTAGTAGGCTAAGCTGCTGAAGCAAATAATGGTCAAGCTCAGCCTCTAATGCTTGCCTGGAGTCTCCCTGACCACGTGATCGTTGAAGCAGCTACAGCTACTCTTAACTCTTTTAAAAAAAGGTAAAGTAAATATTAGATTGTAAATCAGAACACCTAAAGCTGAACTATTTAAAAAAGGTAAAGCATGGCTGGACTGATTCAACAGCCTTGTGAGTGTAACAGCTGAAAAGTTTTTATCGGGGTTGACCCAGTGAGCCAATAAAGGATTATCTTCTTATAGACTTGAACCCATGACCGGGACAGTGAAGTTCAAGCACCTTACCACTGGGCTAAGACCACATGGTAAGTAATATCAGTATCCAGCTTTGAATACAGTTTTAAAGCAGCTGAGTGACACTGCGACTTTACTGACTACGGCAGCATGTCATGCTGAATTTAGGGTGGCAGTATATTTTAGCCTAGTCAAACTGATCATTACGAGTACTCACCTTCTGGCTAGCATCAAAGATCCCTTTCTCCCAGAGCCAGATATCACTGGTCAAATAGGAATCCAAACGAAAAAAGCGTAGCTGATTTACCAGTCTTATTTATGTAGCAACAGAAGAGCCTTTATGGCGACCACCACTGCTTGCAGTAGGCGATAAGGAGTCGCCCACTGCAGGACTCGAACCCACCACCTGGGTGGTGAAGAACGAGCGCCTTAACTCCTCGGCCAAGACCTAAAATACTTATTATTACCGTTATTGTACACTGATAAGAGAATTTTGAATCAGCAGCCAGCAATGGCAGCATTTACCATACTTTTGGGAGTATAGGTCTCACTTAAGTATAAGACGCATCCTAACTTTGTGGACACAATTTTTTGAAAAATTGCAATTAAAAAAATATTACTGAATATATAGCTCATTTTGTATTAATGTTTTCTTAAACATCACAGTTAGCCAAAAACTCGTCATCAGTATCATAATCTTCATCTTCATAGTCTTCTGTAACATTGTCAACGTCTGAATCATCCCTTCCACTGTATGCAGTGAGTGACACTGACTTGCTATGCATAAGTCTAAGGGTTATTTATCCAAACAAAATGGGAAAAGTGCGACTTATACTCGCAAAAATACAGCGATACTTATTTTCGAACGTAGGCATTAATTGAGGATAGCCTTTCGTCATAATCTGAGACACCCACAAAATGGTGTTTCTTAATGATAGAAAACGTCCAATATGTTTTGTTCTAGGTATGATACGTCTTTATTTGGCAAATTTATCAAGCCAAATATCCATTATATCCGAATAAAAATTCCATCAAAATTATTTATTAATACATTAAATCGAAAAACTTCAATAGCTCGTCCAAGAAAGTAAGATGTTACATGCCTCAGTTGACAGTAAAATTAGCGTGTTTACTGCAGCAGATGTAGCCAATTAGTCACATTTCCCGATAAGCTTGTAATGGCTTGATTCAAAACTATACAGTGCATGCCAAACCATCATGTTTGACTTTCAGAGTAAGGCACCAAAAAAAAGTTGCCTAGAGAGTTTGCTGGCATCGATGGAACAACAATCTCTAAAGCAACAGAAGACTATCGCCAATATTCCATAAAATATACCGGGTGGCTGATTAAATAGCCTCGTTTAAATGTTAGAAGAGCCTTATTGGCTACAACCTTCCTGCACCATGGCATTAACGGACTTCCATGCTGTAGGTTTAGAACCCATGACCAGGGTCGTGAAGTGTGACCGTAGCATTATGCTACATGGCATGTCTGATATTACTTGGTAACACACATGCTAGCATAGATGATGGTGACTGTGCCAGGTGTTTCTAAGCTACCTTTGGTATGTGATAAAGCGAAGTTCCCTGCTAGAATATCAGTCTTTGTGAAATATAAAGATACAAATATATGACTGTTCACTGGCAGCAGCAGCTAGCTATTGAACAGATTACTAAAAGAAGGTGTGATGTGCCAAAGCAAAAATGTAACTTGCATGCCAACACTTTATCAAAGTCTCTGTAATTGATGACAAAGATGCCACATGGATGCTGGAGCATGTAATCCATTGAGGGCTCACAGGAAAAAGATCAGCACACTGAGAGCTGCAAGATGCAGTTTTAGGTCCAGCAGGAGTGGGTGAAATCAAAAAAATGTTCAAGCAAAAATAAGGTTTTACGGAAGAGACGAGTACTTCGATAAAATCCATCACACTAAAACAAACTTTGCAAGCACTCTACTGCCACAAACAGGACGAAATCTATAGGATTTCTTACCATTAACTTGCTTTTTGACCCAATCAATCAAAGGCTTGCAAGATAAAAATGCATCAAGACATCTTTGTCTTTCACCGGATGCCAAATCTTTGAGTTGAACGGTTGCTTGATGATGTAATGAAGATATATCAGACAGCTTACGCTGCCTATCCATGCCCTATAGTTCATGGAATGTTTAAGATAATGATCGATGATATGCTAACAGTCGCAGCATGCATACAGCATCTGACTTGGTCTAGGCTATGGAAAACAGCTTCACCAATCAAGCGTGTATAAGATGCAGGCCGGATGTGGATCCTGAAGCTGACAGATTACCCGATGGCACGGGAAAGCACATTATTCGGCTCAGGTTGACCGGTCACGGCTTGCAGGTTGATGGATGCAGGTGGATGGCTTACCGAAAAATGGCTGACACTAAGAGCAGCCGGTGAATTGATAAAAATAGTCACGGCCTGAGGGCAAAGTAAGATTAAAAGCATAAAAGTTATTTATCTTGAGCAGAGAAAGCACATGTCGAGAATGCACACGACATGCATGGAAGCCTGGCGATCCAACGACGTTGGCTTGACATCTGACAGCTTCTAATGAAGTGACCTGATGGCAGAGACAGTGAACATTGTGGCTCAGTTGAATGACTCAGCCTGAGCACTGATATGTCATGCAAGACTATTAGACATAAACACAGAGTTAATATCGGTTTTTATTCATTAATCCTGCAAGCCGAACTCGACTGTAATTCGAATGCAACCACAAAAACTCTCCGTAATTATCAAGTATTGATTGCATCTAAGGGGCTACGCTGGAATATGCAAAACATTTTGTATGCAAGCTAACACGATAGTACAACCATTCATGGAACTATATGGCTAAGGTTGCAGGAGATGCTTGTGAAGGTCCCATAACGTACGAGACACGATTTGGTCTCTTATAGGTAGGACAATATATCTGCCATACAGTGCCAGTCTACCTGAAATCCTACACATACTAATGAATAATTCAATGACTAGGTCATTGCATTCCACATCACTCAATCTAGCCATTCCAAATAATTCACCTAGCCAGAAAGTGATGTACCTTAACTACTTCATTAAAACATTACATGTATTGCAAGTTTAGTGATATAGATGTATAGTTATCAATTCAGATCATAAGGCCGTTAGTGCTAAGACAAACATATAGTATTCAAATTCTCAACAGGAGCAAAACCCCATACTAAGAAAGCAGCAAGAAATTCAAACAGCCTTCTCACCAAATACGATAGCATCATGGCAGGGTTGGAGTTGAAATACGACAAAATTACAGCTGAAAATAAATTATGTGGTACATGGGCATGCACCTATTTATCCCAGCATTTAGTAGGTCCCTGTAATTCGTCCTTTATATGCTTATGCAAGCCGACACTGTGCATCGTCAATGTGCAGTCGTGCTGCCACTAACCACACTTGCATGCTGACCCTGTGCATGCCACCCATAACAAGGTAATTCTTGTTGTTGATTGAGCATGCTACCACTAACCATTCAATCGTGATTTCTTTGCAGCAAATTTAAAGTGCCTAGAAAGAGAGTGAGTTCTCTGAGATAGCTCTATCAAATATAGTATTATTATTATTATGCTAAATAATGTAATTACCTTTTCTGTTTTATATTAATAACTACCTAATGTCGTCAGCCGGCCTTCAATAATAAGCAAAGAGAAGATAGTCACTGTGTCTGGGTAATGATAACCACTGTGGTCGTTTGGTTGTGCCAATAATGAACCTCAAACCCTTACAGAAGTGCCTTCAGATCTCTTCAAGCCAACTCCCTACCTGCTTATCGTCGCCTTTCGCTCGTCAGTGTCAATCGTTCTTTGCACTCATCCGTGCTGATATTGTACATGTTAGTACTAACCAATTGAAATGCTTTCTTTCCAGTATTTTTAAATATGCCCACAAAGAGTATAATTTGCTTAGGGCAGTATATAGATTTTTATAATAATTACTGCTAATTAATTATCAATCGAAGTACAAGAACTGAATGGAACTATGTGGAGAATAGAGAAGAGGAATTATCGGAGCACTGACTGACTAAGCAAATCTTAAAGAGGCTTCGAGGCAATACTACTACTACTAATAATACATTTGTACAGCCTTCACATAACTTGATATCTTTCTAGGAAATTCACATGTGGTGTAACGGAAGCACGATTAAATGATTAGGAGTAACGTGGAGAATGTTAACATGCTTAACATAGTTAGATGTAAGAAGCACAGTGTCAACATGCATAAGCACGCAAGAGACGAATCACATGGATCCTATAAATGCTGTGATAGATGGGTGCGTTTTAGCTTCTTTTTAAAATCTTTGAGTCAGGCTATTTCGTGACGTCAGTCGGGAGTTCCACACTTTGAGAGTATTCCAGCTAAAGGCACAGTCTCCACAGGATTTGAGGTTTCTAGGCTGTGCTAAAAGAAAAGTAAGAAAAATAAGTAGTACAATGACTATCTTGTCGGGGGATGAGGAGTGGTTCCGATAGAGGCTTCAGTAAGAGGATGAAACGACCTCAAAGTGAGTGACGTGACAGAACCTTGAAGTCGATGAGTTGCTTGACTGGGAGCCAGTGCAGGTCGGCATGAAGTGGTATGATGTGGCATCTTTGGAGCTCACGACAGACAAGCTTAGCTGCTGAGTTTGCTCCAAGCCCCTGATTGCACAGGCTGGTAGACCAGCAAGCAGTGAGTTACAGAAGTCGAGAGTGGATGTCACAAATGCATGAACCAATTTTGATGTAGTATTCGTGTCCATGCAGGCCCAAGTTTTAGCAAAATCCTTTCATGGTAGAAAAAGAGGGTAAAGCAAAGTCCGAGCATAGTGAGTAAAAAATTGACTACTAGTAGAAAGTGACTAAAATGTCTTCGGTAAGATCCACCAATATGCTACGACCACTCTATTCTCAAAAGGCTGGTCCAGCGGTTAAGGTGCTCGCCCCTACCAAGACCTGGCTGAGGTCGTGGGCTCGAGCCCCGAGGCATTTGTGAAGCACATGAATAGAGATTAAGTTCTCCTGAGGTGCTATACAAGTGAATTATATTTTTATATATTTGTAAAGGCAAAGGCCTGTCATGCTAGCACTCTTTCTGCCA